>CAKJTW010000319.1:0-118890 GCA_917880005.1 Nanger dama | reverse complement strand
TTCAGTTCAGTATAAATCGCAGCACACCAGGCCTCCCTGTCCATAACCATCTCTCGGAGTTCACTCAGATTTATGTCCATCGAGTCCATGATGCCATCCAGCCATCTCATCCTCGGTCGTCCCCTTCTCCTCCCGTCCCCAATCTCTCGCAACATCAGAGTCTTTTCCAATGAGTCAACTCTTCTCATGAGGTGGCCAAAGTACTGCAGTTTCAGCTTTAGCATCATTCCTTCCAAAGGAATACGAGGGTTGACCTCCTTCAGAAGGGACTGATTGGATCTCTTTGCAGTCCAAGGGACTCTCAAGAGTCTTCTCCAACACCACAGTTCAAAAGCATCAATTCTTCGGCGCTAAGCCTTCTTCACAGTCCAACTCACATCCATACATGATCACTGGAAAAACCATAGCCTTGACTAGACGGACCTTCGTCGGCAAAGTAATGTCTCTGCTTTTGAATATGCTATCTAGGTTGGTCATGACTTTTCTTCCAAGGAGTAAGCGTCTTCTAATTTCATGGCTGCAGTCACCATCTGCAGTGATTTTGGAACCCCCAAAATAAAATCTGACACTGCTTCCACTATTTCCCCACTTATTTCCCATGAAGTGATGGGACCAGATGCCATGATCTTCCTTTTCTGAATGTTGAGCTTTAAGCCAACTTTTCTCACTCTCCTCTTTCACTTTCACCAAGAGGCCCTTTAGCTCGTCTTCACTTTCTACCATAAGGGTGGTGTCACCTGCATATCTGAGGTTATTGATATTTCTCCCGGCAATCTTGATTCCAGCTTGTGTTTCTTCCAGTCCAGTCTTTCTCATGATGTACTCTGCATAGAAGTTAAATAAGCAGGGTGACAATATATAGCCTTGACGGACTCCTTTTCCTATTTGGAACCAGTCTGTTTGTCCATGTCCAGTTCTAACTGTTGGTTCCTGACCTGCATACAGATTTCTCAAGAGGCAGGTTAGGTGGTCTGGTATTGCCATCTCTTTCAGAATTTTCCACAGTTTCTTGTGATCCACACAGTCAAAGGCTTTGGCATAGTCAATAAAGCAGAAATAGGTGTTTTTCTGGAACTCTCTTGCTATTTCCACGATCCAGCAGATGTTGGCAATTTGATCTCTGGTTCCTCTGCCTTTTCTAAAACCAGCTTGAACATCAGGAAGTTCACAGTTCACGTATTGCTGAAGCCTGGCTTGGAGAATTTTGAGCATTACTTTACTAGCATGTGAGTTGAGTGCAATTGTGCGGTAGTTTGAGCATTCTTTGGCATTGCCTTTCTTTGGGATTGGAATGAACACTGACCTTTTCCAGTCCTGTGTCCACTGCTGAGTTTTCCAAATTTGCTGGCATATTGAGTGCAGCACTTTCACAGCATCATCTTCCAGAATTTGAAATAGCTCAACTGAAATTCCATCACCTCCACTAGCTTTGTTCATAGTGATGCTTTCTAAGGCCCACCTGACTTCACATTCCAAGATATCTGGCTCTAGATTAGTGATCACATCATCATGATTATCTGCGTCATGAAGATCTTTTTGTTCAGTTCTTCTGTTTATTCTTGCCACCTCTTCTTAATATCTTCTGCTTCTGTTAGGTCCAGACCATTTCTGTCCTTTATTGAGCCCATCTTTGCATGAAACGTTCCCTTGGTATCTCTAATTTTCTTGAAGAGATCTCTAATCTTTCCCATTCTGTTCTTTTCCTCTATTTCTTTGCATTGATCGCTGAAGAAGGCTTTTTATCTCTCTTTGCTATTCTTTGGAACTCTGCATTCAGATGCTTATATCTTTCCTTTTCTCCTTTGCTTTTCACCTCTTGTGATAATTCACTGCAGTAACCCTAGGAAATCAAGATGAATTTCCAAAAATAAAAAGTATATTCTTTGTCATATATTTTTTAAGTTTTCAGAAAAGCTTGCTGACCTCCTGCCCTAGAGCATGGTGGTCACATAGATCCCAGGACCCCTTGTTATTTCGTGTGTCGCCCAGTGTCTGAGACTCACAGGGAAGGGTCCACTGATCTACAGAAACGTGGTCAGTCCAAATGCCCACAGGAACGAGGAGGGAAGGAAATAAGTAAAGGGGATGGAGAGGACTAGGGCCCCTGGAGAGGACCAGCTGCACATGTCGGGGGTGGTGGAAAAGCAAGATGCCATGTGCATATTGTTTCATGTTTATAAAATGGAAAAAAGATATAGATACTGCCTAAAACCATATTTGCATGTATATACACATGTTTCTACATACAATTGCAGAGCCTGTGAAATGTGTTGAAGGCTGTACATGAGGTTGAGGACATGGATGGAAGGGTGGATGCTCGTGTGAGCAGGAGGAAGCCTGGCCATGCCTAAGAGAGGAAACCAGGATATGGGAGATAATCATACTCCTACTTTATATCAATTATACATGAGAAGGGACTTCCCAGGTGGTACTAGTGATAAAGAACCCATCTGCCAATGCAGGAGACGTAAGAGACATGGATTCAATCCTTGGTCAAGATCCCCTGGAGGAGGGCAACACACTGCAGTATTTTTTTTAAATTTATTTATTACTCCAGTATTCTTGCCTAGAGAATCCCATGGACAGAGGATCCTGGTGGGCTACAGTCCATCGGGTTGTGAGGACTCGGACACAGGTGAAGCAATTTAGCATGCATGCATACATGAAAAGAAGTAAACCACACAAAGATATGAATGGAAAACAATATAGAATCCATCCCAGTACAGTCCACAATTCTTTTTTTCAAACCCTTTTTTCTAAGGGTCTGAAAGCACCTTATAAACAAACATATTAGTGTTTTTGCACTGAACCTTTGAACGTTCACACTAAGTGAAATAAATAAAGACTCTAAATTTTCTCCTACCATCTTGTTGGGGCTTCTCCTTTGCCTTTGAATGTGGGGTATCTTTTTTGGTTGGATCCAACATTCTCCTGTTGATGGTTGTTCAGCAATGAGTTGCCAGTTCTGGAGTTCTCACAGGAGAAAAAGAGTGCACATCCTTTGACTCCACCATCTTGTTGTTGACTCCTGGAATGGGCAAATTTAATTCAGATGACCATTATATTTATTACCATGGGCAAGAATCCCTTAGAAGAAATAAAGTAGCCATCATAGTCAATAAAAGAGTCCAAAATGCCATACTTGGGTGCAATCTCAAAAATGACAGAGTGATCTCTGTTCGTTTACAAGGCCAATCATTCAGTATCACTGGGATCCAAGTCTATGCCCCAACCACTAATGCCAAAGAAGCTGAAGTTGAACAGTTCTATGATGACCTACAAGAACTTCTAGAGCTAACACCAAAAAAAAAAAAAAAAAATGCCATTTTCATCATAGGGGACTGGAATACAAAAGTAGGAAGTCAAAAGATACCTGGAGTAACAGACAAGTTTGGCCTTGGAGTACAAAATAAAGCAGGGCAAAGGCTAACAGACTTTTGCCAAGAGAACACACTGATCATAGCAAACACTCTACTCTTCCAGCAACACAAGAGATGACTCTACACATGGACATCGCCAGATGGTCAATACAGAAATCAGATGGATTATATTATTTGCAGTCAAAGATGGAGAAGGCCTATACTCAGTCAGCAAAAATAAGACTGGGAGCTAAGTGTGATTCAGATCATGAACTCCTTATTGCCAAATTCAGACTTAAATTGACAAAAGTAGGGAAAACCACTAGACCATTCAGATATGACCTAAATCAAATCCTTTATGATGATATAGTGGAAGTGACAAATAGATTCAAGGGGTTAGGTCTGATAGACAGAGTGCCTGATGAACTATGGATGGAAGTTCATGACATTGCACAAGAGGTAGTGATCAAGACCATCCCCAAGAAAAAGAAATGCAAAAAGGCAAAATAATTGTTTGAAGAGGCCTTAGAAATAGCTGAGAAAAGAAGAGAAGCTAAAGGCAAAGGAGAAAATGAAAGCTATATCCATCTGAATGCAGAATTCCAAAGAATAGCAAGGAGAGATAAGAAAGCCTTCCTCAGTGATCAGTGCAAAGAAATAGAGGAAAACAATAGAATGGGAAAGACTAGAGCTCTTTTCAAGAATATTAGAGATACCAAGATGGGCACAATAAAAGACAGAAACGGTATGGACCTAACGAAAACAAGGTATTAAGAAGAGGTGGCAAGAATACACAGAACTATACAATAAAAGAACTTAATGACCCAGATAACCACAATGGTGTGGTCACTCACCTAGGGCCAGACATCCTGGAGTCTATAGTCAAGTGGACCTTAGGAAGCATCACTACAAACAAAGCAGGTGGAGGTGATAGAATTCCAACTGAGCTATTTCAAGTCCTAAAAGGTGATTATGTTAAAGCACTGCACTCAATATACCAGCAAATTTGGAAAACTCAAAAGTGGCCTCAGGTCTGGAAAAGGTCAGTTTTCATTCCAATCCCAAAGAAAGGAAATGCCAAATGATGTTTAAACTACCACACAATTGCACGCATCTCACACACTAGCAAAGTAATGCACAAAATTCTCCAAGCCAGGCTTCAACAGTATGTAAACTGAGAACTTCCAGATGTTCAAGCTAGATTTAGAAAAGGCAGAGAAACCACTCTGGTGGTTTCAAATTGCCAACATCCATTGGATCATCAAAAAAGCAAGAGAGTTCCAGAAAAACATCTGCTTTTTTGACTATGCCAAAGCCTTTGACTATGTGGATCACAACAAACTGTGGAAAATTCTGAAAGAGATGGGAATACCAGACCACCTTACCTGACTCCTGAGAAATCTGCATGCGGGTCAAGAAGGACAGTTAGAACTGGACATGGAACAATGAACTGGTTCCAAACTGAGAAAGGAGTACATCAAGGCTGTATATTATTTAACTTATATGCTGAGCATGTCATATGAAATGCTGAGCTGGATGAAACACAAGCTGGAATCAAGATTGCTGGGAGAAATATCAATAACCTCAGATATGCAGATGACACCACCCTTATGGCATAAGGTGAAGAGGAACTGAAGTACCTCTTGATGAATGTAAAAGAGGAGAGTGAAAAAGTTCGCTTAAAACTCAACATTCAGAAAACTAAGATCATGGTATCTGGTCTCATCACTTCATGGAAAATAGATGGAGAAACAAAGGAAACAGTGACAGACTTTATTTTCTTTGGCTCCAAAATCACTGCAGATGTTGACTGCAGCCATAAAATTAAAAGCCGCTTGTTCCTTGGAAGAAAAGTTATGACAAACCTAGACAGAGCATTAAAAAGCAGAGTCATTACTTTGCTGACAACGGTCCATATGGCTAAAGCTATGGTTTTTCCAGTAGTCATGTACGAATGTGAGAGTTGGACTATAAACAAAGCTGAGCACCAAAGAACTGATGCATTTAAACTGTGGTGTTGAAGAAGACTCTTGAGAGTCCCTTGAACTGCAAGGAGATGAAACCAGTCAGTCTTAAAGGAAGTCAGTCCTGAATATTCATTGGAAGGCTGATGCTGAAGCTGAAACTCCAATACTTTGGCCACCTGATGCAAAGAACTGACTCATTTGAAAAGACCCTGATGCTAGGAAAGATTGAAGGTGGGAGAGAGGGAATGATTGGATGGTATCAGACTCTATGGCCATAAAGTTTAAGCAAGCTTCAGGAGTTGGTGATGGACAGGGAGGCCTGGTGTGCTGCAGTCCATGTGGTTGCAAAGAGTCGGACACGACTGAGCGAGTGAACTGAACTGAATTGATAATTTTTTTCATTTCTGTTCAGGTAGATTCTCTAGCCAAACGAATTTATAAATGTTCTTTTCTCTTTGGAGCCTTAAAATGTTGGGATTGCGGATAAGGGCCACATTCCACTGTATCTGCAAAATAATGGCACACAGCCAAAGAGATAAAAAATCTTTATGGCTTGAGGCAAAACCAAATGGGCTGTGAGATTTGGAATGGGAAAGTCTTGTTACAAGGTCAAGGGTGATGGGTGGGGAATATAATTCTGGAGCTGCGGTGCTGTTGCCCAAGTGATTGAGTTATTGGTTCTAACTCCATAGATCCTTAGCCTCAGCAGTCATAGGCCCCTGAGACTTTTCCAGGCATCTGATTTAATCCGCCTCCAGAGTGTACATTGGTTGGTGGGTCCTCAGTGAAGACCACTGCCATATTGGTGACGGTGACTTGCCTGACCATCACAACTTGCCTGACCATCACAATACCACGTCCACCGGTAGGACATCCCCAGACAAGTGAGGCTTGTACATGGTGTTCAGCTGCCGCTCCATGCCACAGCTGGTCTGCATCATCTCGGCCTTCTTCCTAGTGCTCGACATGGGGATTCGGCAGGTGGACATAAGTAACCAGATCATGTTCAGCTGGTGCTTCTGTATCATCGGTACCCTCACCATCGTCATACTGGAATTATGTAGGTTCCCAACAAACTTCCCTTTCTGTTGGTACAACTTCTCCATCACCTATGCCTACTACGCTGCCCTCATCTGCCTCTCGGCCTCCATCTTCTACCCCATCACCGACATCAAGTTCTTGTCTTATGATGCCAGCCGAAACAGGGCCATCGCCACCACTGTGTTCTCCTGCATCACATGTGTGGTTTATGTCATGGAAGTGGCCTGCATATGGGAATGCTACAAGCTCAAGGAGATCCCCTGCTACATGCACACCATGCTAGGCCTGCTGAAGGTGCTGGAGACTTTCGTGGCCTGTGTTATCTTTGTCTTCATCAGCAACACTTCCCTGTACATGGACCAGCCAGCCCTGGAGTGGTGGGTGGCCATATACTCCATCCACTTCATCCTGGCAGTTGTGGTCATGCTGATGGACCAAGAAGAGTGGGCTAACAGGCTGCCCATCTCCTTCCCCACTTTTTATCTGGGACTGACCTTGCTGTCTATTCTCCTCCACTTCACTGCTCTGGTCCTATGGCTGCTCTACCAGTTTGATGAGAAGTATGGCAGGCAGCCCTAGCAGTCCAACGATGTGAACTGCATTGACAGAACTACCAACAGCATGTGTGCCTGGGAGCAGCGCCTGGCTGTGGCCATCTTGACAGCCGCCAACCTGCTGACTTACACAGCCGACCTAGGGTACTGGGCCCGCCAGGTTTCTGTAGGGACTGGGGGTCAACCCACAGACTCCTGATCCTCTCTGCTCACAGGACATCTCTACTGAGCTCTGACGTCCTCTGATGCCCTCTTCCTGGCTCTCTCCCTTCTCACATCCTTCTCTATTCATCTCACTCTGTTTCCTTCCCTCCTTCCGCTCTGTCTCCTTCCTGTCTTATGTGATAGCCCCCATTCTCTTTTGCCTCTTTCTTTTGCTTCGCTCATCTTTTCTACATTTTCTGCCTTTACCCCCATTCTGACTGTTTTCTCACCTTCTGTGTCCTGACCACCTCTTCCCATCTTCCTTCTTCTGATCCGTCAGGACCTAAGACTCCTTCCTCCTTTGCCCACCGCCCTCTCCCACCTCCTAAGGTGCTGACTCCACATCACGCAGCCCTCTGTGCAGCCATCACACCCTAGGCCTCCAGAGGGCCCTCCTTGCCAAAGGATGTCTGTCCTCCTGGGGGTGCCTTAGTTGGTAATTGTCTGTGTGATATTTTGGAGAGTGAACGCGGGTGGTAAGTCACTGGACACTCTCTCCCAGTGGAGTGTTGGAGGGTAGTGTGCAATCTGCCTCCCCTTTAAATTAAAAAAAAAAAAAAGTCTCTGGAGATCAGTAATTCCCAGTTGGCAGGAGATTTAAAGCACAGACCCTGGGCCCCTGGACCCCACTTGGTGCTCAGCCCCACCTGAGAGTGGCTCCAGAATTTTTGCAGGCTCACTAAACACTCACTGCCTAGAGGGCATCTTAGAGGAAGCCAGGGGTCAATACCTTCCATCCCAGCTATGCTCTGGGGAATCACAAAAGGAGCTGGTGAAGAACCCTAGGGTTGTGTTGGTGAGGGGCAGCGATGTGGCCCTCCTGCCTCAGTGATCAAAACTGCAGTCCTGCCTCTGCAGGGAGAAGCATAGACCCACCAGCCTGAAAGTGATGTTAGCCTGCCTTTTGTTTCTTTTTCTTTTTCCTGTTCTCGTCCTTTTTCTGATTGGGTGGGCAAAAATTACTGGGTGACCCTGTTCTTAAAGGGGGAAGCTTCTTCTCAAATTTTCTTGGGCAGGTTGTTTAGAGAGGGGAGGGAGTTGCTGTTCCCATCGTCAAAAGAACTGCATTGCTTGAGTGTGCAGTGACACACATTTCTTCTTTTTTTTATAAAGAATTTTTAAAAATTATTTATTGATTGTGTTTTCGCTGTGCTGAGACTTCACTGTTGTGAGTGGGCTTTCTCTAGTTGCAGAGCACTGACTCTAGTGCACACAGGTTTCAGTAGTTGCGACACACGGGTTTAGTCACTCTGCTGCATGTGGGATACTCCCAGACCAGGGATGTGCCCTGCATTGGCAGGTATACTCTACCCACTGTGCCACCAGGGAAGTCCACATGTGTGTTTCTGTGTGCTGGTTGCTTTCTGCTGCTGCTTCCTGATTCTCTGGGACTCAGGCATAATGCAATCTATAAAATGCATACAATTTTTTTTTAAATTCCCAGAGCTTTTGGTTCCCATCAGCCCCTGATGTCAGTCATTGAGAACAGCATTGTCCCTTCTTCTACATTCATAATGTAGCTTTTTAACCTCATCATAAAAGTGAAAGTAAAAGACAAAGACAAAACACTCCAGAACCAAATCCACATACTCTAACTGAGTCTGATTTGTCTAGAGCTCAGAAGGTCCTAGCCAATTCCCACCCTCACCAAAGCTAGGTCTCTGGGAGCCCCTCCCACTGACTCCCATCCACAACTGGACCAGAGCCTGGGGGTGTGGCCCAGCCTGTGACACAAGAGGTTGGGCTCCAACCCAGTGCCAGCATCTTTTCCTCTAACTCTTAAAAGGGCCATGACAGCACTTGGATGCCTCTCCAGAAAGGTGTGTGCCTGTGTGTATGCTCAGTTCAGGTATGTGTGTGTGCATGTGTGTGTGACCATGTGCTTCCCTGCATTGAGATCACAGCCCTTTACAGTAACCGGTGGCTGTGAAAGCCCCTCAATCTCCTGTCTTCAACCACAAAGCCTCGAGCTCAGCATCCTAGAGTGACCAAGGCCAGAGGAGCCAGGCAAGCAGAGCTGTGGGGGAGGGGGAGGGGAAAGACCCCCTCTGCTGCCCCTCACTCCTGTACTGGGATGAAGCATGTGATCTTCATCCAGAGACAGGTGGGGTGGAGGGGGAAGGCTCCCAGGAAGCTGTCCACATCACGGGAAATCCTAAGAAGGACTGAAATAAAATTTGTATTTTAAAGCAAGAAAATAAAAATTAAAAATAAAAATTTTCTATCTTTTTCAGCCTCTTCCCTCCATTTTAGTATGCTTTGTGTATCTTTATTATGTGTTGCTGCTGCTGCTAAGTCACTTCAGTCATGTCCGACTCTGTGCGACCACATAGACAGCAGCCCACTGGGCTCCCCCGTCCCTGGGATTCTCCAGGCAAGAATACTGGAGAGGGTTGCCATTTCCTTCTCCAATGCATGAAAGTGAAAAGTGAAAGTGAAGTCGCTTCGCTCAGTTGTGTCTGACTCTTAGCGACCCCATGGACTGCAGCCCACCAGGCTCCTCCGTCCATTGGATTTTCCAGGCAAGAGTAGGGGTACTATTATTATGTGTTAACCAGCCCTTATCAAGGGCAGAAATACCTACTCAGACATAAAGTTGAGTTTCTCTGGTGCACGCATGTAACTCCTTAGAAGGTACTACTACTTACTTACTTAGGACCTTATTAATGTCACTAGCTGTGTTACTTATTCTGCTTATCTTACAAGACTCTTGTTTCTTGCATTAACAAATGAGTGATTGAGCCTATAACAAACAATCATGATGACCAAATGACTTGAAATGATTGATCTGAAGTAAAGTTCTATAAGATCCATGATTGTAATAGTGTGACTCTGGATACAGAAAGGAAAGACGCAACACAAGGGAGCCATTTCCTGGAGCTGACAGACTACTAAGGCAGGTCGTCCAGAGGATTTGGCCCACCAGGATTAGGTGAGTAATAGCACATTCAGTGACCTAACAACAAAATCCTGGATTGATTTTGGAATGAGCATTTCTAGAACCCTGGGACAAATTAGCCAAAAAGCCTCCCAAACTTTGTTTGAAATTAAGATCAAAAGGAAGGGAATTGTGCAGTAAAGAATGTCACCTACCACCCAGCTGTACAAGAATCAAGTCATTAGCCACTGTGGTCACTGACCTACAGTCAATCGATCCTGGAAGGAATTGACTATAGGGAGAAACTCAGGATGAGGCATTTTGTGCTCTGGGAAAACCGGGAGAACCTGCCCTCAGATAGTGATAGTTTTTAGGAGAAATTTTTATGAACTCTGTTCTTGCTTCTTCTCATACTTAGAAAAGCATGAAAGCCATTAGCTAAATTATTATTATTCCCCCCACCTTGGGAAGAGCAGTAAGCCTCTACCAAGCCATGTGCTCATTTGCATGTTCTCCTTCCCCCAAATCACATACATACTAGTCTCCTGCCTTATGTCTTCAGAACAGTTCTCATAGTTTCCTGAAAAACTGGAACCTGGGTTATAGTTTTCAGGTTGGCTTGAATAAAGTTTTCGGTTTCTTTCTTACATTGACTAGTGATTAATTTTTTTTTTTTATTGAGAAAAGCAAGTGCGCATTTACCCCTGTAAGTCTAGGTACAGGATTTTCACACTCTTCTATTTTCCTAAATCAAATTGAAAACAACCCTGGGACCTCACATCCCAGGAAGATGAAGATGCTTCTGTGCTTTAATAGAAGAATTGCCCAGGGTGGTCTCACCTGAGGGCCTCACTGTCCAAGCCTCATGGTTCTTGAGGGCGGCTGCTCCATCCCCCCTGCTGAAGGGTTAAGTGTCATTTGTCACAGTTCCAAGGCTGGTCCAGTCCCCTCACTGTGGAGCTCAAAAGAGAGTGTAAAGGTCTTCTGCTTAGTCCAACCCTCTCGTCATAGAAGAGGAGCAGCTGGACCCCAGAGAGGGGCAGAAATTGTCCAGAGTCACCTGTGTGTGGCAGAGTCACAGTCAGGACCCAGGTGCCCGGTCCCCAGGCCGGCTGTCTGTCCACAGCCCCACGCTGCTTGTGACAAGTGTGGCGGCAGCATCCTCCAGGCTGGGATTCAGCCCCGTCCACCCTCGTTCTGCACAAACCTGCCCTGTCCCCCTGAGGAGGGCACTCACTGCTGCTGAGTCAGTTTCCTCATCTGCTAGAGGGAGGAGGGGTGCTAGAGACCCCTGGTCCTTCCCAGCCCCCATCTTCCCAGGGCCCCTGGACTTGACAGTCCTGGAGACTCAGACATGGAGACGGAAGCCCCTGTGCCTCCCCCATGACCATGCTTCCTCCACTGAGAGCTGGCTTTGCAGGAGGCATGGAGCTCGAGATGGGGCTGGCGCCATGGCACATGCTACCCTCTGCGTCCTGACGATCACTCACCTCAGCACCTACCTGGGAGGTAAGGAGGCTTCCTAGCTTTTCCCTCCCTAGGGACATCCAAACCCCAAAGCCAAAGCCGGAGGTCAAGTTAGAGATTTCCTTTGGGAAAGGTTTTCCTTTGGGAATCCTGGTTCCTGTCCTTTTGAGGAAGCCTGAAGCCCTGGAAGGAACTAGGGGCTAAGAGTCAGGGGAGCCTGGGGTCACCCCTCTAGCCAAGGCCGCAGCAAATACATCCCCAAATACATCTTATGGATGAGGGGCCTGGTGCCATTCTCTGAGTTTTAAGACATTCCTTTCTTTCATTAACAGACTGCTAGTGACTATATAACATCCAGCTAAAAATCAGCAGGGGAGTACTCTTTCTGCCTCCTTCTGATACGTATGGTCAGAAGCTTTCTCTATCTCTTTTATACTTTAATAAAACTTTATTACACAAAAGCTCTGAGTGATTAAGCCTCGTCTCCGGCCCCAGATTGAATTGTTCTCCTCTGGAGGTCAAGAATACAAGCATCTTTTCATGGTTCAGCAACAACCTGTCACCAAGGGCTCTTCTTTGGTGGCCACTCACGGCCAGATGGGCGGCCCTACCCAACCTAACAGCTTCCAAAGTTCATTTAAAATAATAATAACAATAATAACAACAAAGATCATGACCCTAAACCCTAGAGCCAGAGCAGGAGAGAACCCTGAGAGGTCAGGCTACACATACCCACACTCCCAGACCTGGTTCCCAGGTGGTACCACCTACCTCACCTGGTTTAGCGGTACAAATAGCAGGCATTGTAAAGCAGCACCCCTCTCCCCCACCACCCAACCCCCTAAATGAAAAGCACAGTAGTTTGGTGTCATGAAAGTGAAAATGAAACTGTTAGTTGCTTGGTCATGTCTGACTCATTGAGACCCCATAGACTGTAGTCTGCCAGGCTTCTGTGTCCATGGAATTCTCCAGACAAGAATACTGAAGTGAGTTCCCATTTCCTTCTCCAAAGTTTGAACTTGGATTTCAATCCCTTGGGTTCTTAACCTCACCTGGAGCCCCCCATCCCTTCAGTGGGCTATTTAGGACATGTCCTGCAAGGCTATATCTTCTCTCCACGTGAACAGGCAGCCCAGGGAGATGGTAGGGGTGAGGCTGGACCGATGACCAGAGTCCCCTTGGAGGGACTCAGCCCTTAGGTCAGTGGCTCATCCGTGGCTGCACAGCACAGTAACCTGCTGTAGACAGCGCTCCTCAAACATGAGCTCTGTGCCTCCTGCACAGCCAGCTCTCAGTGGGGGGAGCGCTGACACATAAGAAGCACAGGCTGATGCTCTAGAGAGACCCCAGTCAGCCCACCTGTCTCCATGTCTACCTCTTTGAGCTCAGGGTCTCATCCATCAAAGGGCTGAGGAGGGGGACTGAGGTCTCCCATAGGCAGGGTGCCCAGCACCAGGCTGGGGGTGGTGGGAATCCATGAACAGCACCATCACGCCTGTTCCTAATAAAAGCAGAGCCACCCTTGCTGCCCCTCTGGACCCCTGACCTAGCTGGGTCCCCACACACCTGGGGCTGATGCTGCAAATGCTGAGTTTTCTCACCAAGGTTGTGATAGAAGGAGGCTTGGGAGGTGATGTTCATTGAGGGGCTCCTTTGTGACTGGTTCTGGGCTCCATGCTTCACACATGTCATCTTTCACAGTCCTCCAGTGACCCCAGCCTGGCTCCTGAGCCCCTGCTGTGTCCTCCCCAGCAGACCACTGGGAGCAGCTTCTCAGAAAGCAGACCTGGGACAACCCAGGAGTCCTGCTCTCACCTATGGCTGTACTTATATCTGGGCAACTCCTACCTCAGTCGTCTCCTCTGTGAAATGGGGATAATAGTCCCAACTCCGTAGGCACCATGGAATCAAGTGGGCTTATGCTGAATTCTGCTCCAGCCTGTTCAGGCATCCGCATGGAGATCACTGCCTTCTGCTCTTCTCCCCTCAGTTCTGAAAAGAGCAGGTCGGTCCACCCCAGGCAACAGGGAGAAGGGAGAGCTGTGCTTCTCAACACTCTTCACCTTTTGGTCTTTTCTTCCCAAGTCCTTTAGCTGCTCCAGGTTAGTTCCCCAGCTTCTCTTCTCACCATCCGCCCCCACCTTCTCTCTGCTCTGTAGCTTTCAACATCCTGTCCTGGGCCAGGGGAGGGTGTGCGTTCCCATGTTGTCCTTCATCTTGGCTCACAGAACACCTGCCCTTGTGCCCTTCTCAAGCCCTTGACATCCTGGGGACAGTCTGCTGCAGGTCAGGAGGCTCCATGAGTGACTCTGCTGTCCTGGGTGGTAGGAACCAGTCCCTGGAGACCAGGAGAGACCCAGCAGGATGGCATTGGGAGGAGAGGAAGGAGAAACAGCCTGTGGGGAGTCTCCAGTGTGTGAGGGGAGGGAGGGGAGAGCATCTGGCATGGCAGTCCTGGCTGGGATGTGCTCTCACCTGAGCCTGTGGGAAGACATTTGTGTGTCCCCTCCTGCCCCAAGGGGGCTGCATGTGAACCTAGAAATGGGGAGGATGATGAGTGTGGTCAGGACCTCTGCTCCAAGGCTCACCACCCCCAATGCCTAAGCGGTTGATCCAGGAACAAGCAAGTGACCCCAGCCTGATGCTTGTCAGGACTGAGAATGCAGGCTGCACTGGGCAGGTGCCCCTCAGCCCAGCTGATGGTGCCTGTGAAGAAACGCTGGCCCATGGGAACATGTTTAGGGCTGTGTCTGGACCACAGGACACCAGGTTGAGCCTGAGGCCTAGCCCACCTCCCCGCTGCCACCTGATTCATTTCACTTGGGCCATGGACCCTGGCCTGGATGTGCCCAAGGACAAAGGAGTCACTGCCTGGAAAGCACTGCCTGGAGGGTTGAGTCCCTGGTTTATACACACAGGACTTTCCCCACTGAAGTTTCCACCGAGTACAAATCCAGTGTCGCTTCCATATGGTGACCTGTCCCCCTTCTTCACCTCATCCTCATGTCTCTGTCTCAACCCTGAGTTCTTGACTGTCCAGGTTACAAGCCCCCAGTTTCTTCAATACTTTCCCCTTATGTGGAACCTGACCCCATTTCCTTCTGCCCCACCACCCACCCTAATATTGGCCTCCTCCTCCTTTCTCTGCTCAGTTTAATTTAGTCACATCTGTAAAGATTTTTTTCCCCAAATAAATAACATACACAGGAGATGGGAGTTGACAAGATTACCTCTCCAAAAATATGTTTTCCAGCCTACCAGAGGGACTGATTGTTTTAAGGAAATAGGTATTTTAGACTATTTCCCAAGGGAAATTCAATAAGTAATTAACAAGAGCAGAAAAGAAATTGCTAGATAAAAATGAAACTGACCTGAATCAACCTGCATGAATTTTAGTGGGCTGTTTCAGGAAAGTCGATAGGCCAATTTTGTGTCAAAACCTTATTTTCTGTTATTCCCTTATCACCTCGATTAGCAAAACACTGAAATATCTGTGTGGGTTGTGTAAAGTTCAAGTGTGGCAAGGAAACAATGTGGGAAAAATACTTTAGGTAAATGTAAATTAACTAAAGCCCAGATTGCAAATTTAAATTCTGAGAAACAGAATTTGGAGTAATAAACATCACAAGGGACAAGGAGATAGTTTTTGAATTGAGAAAGTGAACAAAAATACATAACAAGCCCAAACATATATGCATATAACTATATGGCCCTGGAATATATGAAGCAGGGCAGTCAAGTAGAACTTTTTAAAATATTTATTCATTCACTTATTTGGCCTCATCGGGTCTTAGTTGCATCACATGGGATCTTTGGCTGTGGTGCATGGAGTCTCTACTTGACGCATGTGGGCTGAGTAGTTATGGCATGCAGGCTTAGTTGCTTTGAGACATGTGGAATCTTACTTCCCCAACCAGGGATTGAACCCACATTCCCTGCATTGCAAGGTAGATTCTTAACCACTGGACCACCAGGAAGTCCCCAATAGAACTTTGTGCAATGATAGAAATATTCTATACCTGCCTTGTTCAATACAGTAGCCTCTAGCAACATGTAGGTAAATGGTGGTTGAAATGTGGCTGGTAGGACTGAGGACTTACTTGTTTCAACCTATTTAATTTTATTTAGTTTAAAATTAGGGGACTTCCTTGTGGTTAGGACTCTGCACTTGCCCTGGAGGTGGCACAGGTTCAGTCCCTGTTTGGGAACTAAGATCCCACATGCTGCATGGCTTGGCTAAAATAAACAAATAAATCAAACAAAAGGATATGATTAAAAAAATCAAATAGCTGCATGCATCTACTGTCCAATATACTGTACAAAAGAATTGGGTTCATGAAGTAAGTAACTCTGAAGTGATAATCACAAGTTTCTTCACATTAATAACCTTTACTCTCTTTCTCTTTATTTCCTGTTCTGACTCCAAAAAGTTGGACCATTCAGACTGCTTGATAACAAGTTAACATATTTACTATTTACCTAAATGATTTAATACACTGTCACCATGATTCACATTTTATCATGTTCTGGGCATTAAAAATATTTTCCCCCTTTGGATCTTGTGTCAGTATTTGGATGTTCCTTTGGGATGAAGTCAAGCAATAGTAAATGGCCTTTTGCAAACTTATCATCTAGGTTCCCTTGACCCTTGGCTCCTCTCCAACTGTGACCCTCTCTTTCCCCTCACAGACACTAGCTGCCCCCAGGAGAAACCTATATTTACTGTCTTTCCTGCTCTTTCTTTGTCTCCAGTACACTGGCTTCTGTCCTGAGAACTTCATGAAAAAGCTCTAAGCAAGGCTATCAATGACTTTCAAATGGTCACATCCAGTGGACAGGTTTCAGTGCTTATTTCATGTGATCTCTGCAGTATTTAACCAAAAGTTTACTTTCAAATTTCTCTTGTCTTTCCTTAAAATGTTAATTTTATTTCAATGCTTCTTAAGATTTGCCTGCCATGGAGACTACCTCCTGGGAATGCCCCCTGCCCTACCCCACCTGCCCCTGGGTGAAGATTACATGCTTCATCCCAGCACAGGAGAGAGTGGCAGCAGTGGGGGCCTTCCCCTGTGCCTCCCTCACAACTCCACTTTCCTGGCACCTCTGGCCCTGGTGACATTAGGGGTGCTGGGCTCTGAGGCTTTGTGGTTGAGGACAAGAGACTTGTGGGGCCTTCACAGCCACCAGTTACTGAGAAGGGCTGTTGGTCTCAATACAGGGGAGCACATGGGCCCACACCATGCAAACACATGTGCACTGAGCATACACATAAGGATACACCTTTCTGGAGAGGCCCCTTTAAGAGTTAGGGGGACAAGATGTTGGCATTGAGGTGGAACCCCCATCTTGTGTCACAGGCTGGGGCACACCCCCAAGGCTTTTATCCAGGTGTGGATGGATGGGGAGTCAGTGGGAGGGGCTTCCAGAAACAGATTTGGGTGAAAGTGGAAATTGGCTGGACTCTTCAGTGCTTTAGACAAATTGGAGCAATTAGAATATGTGAATGTCTTTCTCACTTTTTTTTTTAGTTTTGCTTCTCTCATCGTTATATTGAGATTTAAAAGGGACATTATGGATATAGACAAAGGGACAAGCCTCTTCTCTATGGCTGACATCAGGAACTGATGGGACCCAGAAGCTCCAGGGAATTTTTAAAAATTATGTACACTGATCTAGATCATATTATGCCTGAGTCTCATAGAACCAAGAAACAGCAGCAGAAAGCAACTGGCACACAGAAACACACAAGTGTGTGTCCCCTTACACTCAAGCACTGCAGTTGCTTTGATAATGAAAGCAGCAACACCCACCCCCACAAACCCCCTGCTTAAGAAAATTTAAAAAGAAACTTCCCCCTTTAAGTACAGGGTTATTCAGTAATTTTTGCCCTTCTAATCAGAAGATAGAAAAAAAAAAATCTCAGGCTAACAGTGGCCATGCTCTTCTCCCTGCAGAGGCAGGACAAGCTGTTTTGATCACTGGAGCAAGAGGGCCACGTCGCTGCCCCCTCACCAACACTGCAAACAGGTGTCTTCAAGATCCTGGGGTTCTTCACCAGCTCCTTTTTTGATTCCCTATAGAGTAGTTGGGATGGAAGGCATTCACCCCTGGCTTCCTCTAAGATGCCCTCTAGGCAGCTGGTGTTTAGTGAGCCTGCAAAAATTCTGGAGCCAATCTCAAAGGGGCTGAACATCAGGTGGGGCCCTGGAATCCAGGGTCTCTGTTTTAAGACTTCTGTCCACTGGAAATAATTGATCCCTTGAGATTTTTATTTTAATTGAAGGGAAGGCACACTGTACACCCCCCTCCACTCAGATAACTGAGGCCAAATGCCTAGTTACCCATGTCACCCCTGAACCCACCCACACACACCAAGTAAAGCACCACCAGGGGTACAGACTTGCTTTGGTAATGAGGCCCCTCTGGATGTCCAGGGTGTGAACGGCCACAGAGAGAGGTGTGTGCTCTGAAGTCAGCACCTTAGGAGGTGGGTGGGCAGAGAAGAAGGAAATCTGATCTTGATGGATCAGCAGGAAAATGGGGAGAGGAGGTCAGGACATAGGAGATGAGAAAACCAAGGATGATCAGAAAAGGGGCAAAAGCAGAAAATGTAGAAAAGATGAGAGAAGCAAAAGAAAGATAAAACAGGGTGTGAGCAAACACATAAAACAGGACAAAGAGCATATGGAGAGAAGGAAACAGAAAAGAGAGAGAGGGGAACAGGGAAGGATGTGAGAAGGGGAGCCAGGAAGACTTCATCAGAGCTCAGCACAGAAACCTCCATTGACAAGAGGGCTGATCCTCAGTCCTTGACAAAAACCTAGTGGGCTGAGATCACCAGGTCAGCCACGTAAACCAGCAGGTTGATGGCTGTCAGGATGGCCACAGCTGGTTGATAGTCCCTGCGGCTCGAGCAGTGGGTGAGCCCCAACACGTCCCAGAATCCCTCAGGCTTGTCCTCAGTCTCCTTATCTACTGGGTAGAGCCACCAGAGAACCAAAGCAGTGGAGTAGAGGAGGAGGGAGAGCAGGATCAGCTGGACGGGCAGCCCGTACTCCCAGTTGCCCAGGTTCAGCAGCGTGGCCACAGTTGCCTGGGCGAAGAAGATGCAATAGATGGCCAGACACCACTCATGAGCTGGCTCCTTCAGGTGCCGGGAAGTGTTGCTGATGAGTGCAAAGATGACACAGGCCACAAACATCTCCAGCACTTTCAGCACGCCCTGCGTGGTGTACACAGCGCAGGTGAGGTCTTTGAGCTTGTAGCAGTTCCACGTGCAGAACAATTCGAGACCAAAAGGAAACACTTAATGAATGTTAGGGCAGTGTTGACCTGGCTTATGAAAGGGTCCCAAGGCAAAAACTGGACTCTCTGGATAGACTGGATGAGGAATGGTGAGAGATAGACGTGGGTGGCAAAGCAGGCACCTGTGAGGGGCATGTGGTACGAGAAAGGAAAGTGGGACTGGATATTACATAATTCAACTATGACTACGATGAGGCTTATGGGCAAAGAGAGGGACCAGATGAGCATGGCGCAGGTATTTATGGCCTCGGAACCTATGCCCCACTTCCAAAAGCCAGGAATCACCAGCCAGAAGGCCACACAGCTGGAGAATAACTTCAGCAGGCGGAAGCAGAACCACACCAAGGCCAAGTAGTCCTGGTCTGTGGATGTGGACCTGGTGGCCATGGTGCTGTGATGGTCAGGCAGGTCCCAGTCACCAGCTGTGGCAGTGATCCTCACTGAAGATCCACCAGAGAAAGATCCAGATCTGGAGATGGATTGAGTCAGATGCCTGAAAATGACCCAGGGCCCCGTGACGGCTGAGGCTCAGAACCAGTAGAGTTAGAACCAATGACTCAGACACTTGGGTACCAGCACAGCCACTCCAGAATGGTTCTGCCCACCCATCACTGGTGGCTTTTTCAGGAGACTTGTTTTATCCTAAACCTCACAGCTGGATTGAGGGTGGCATCAAAATTGTGTACATATTTTTATCTCTTTGTGCTGCTGCTGCTAAGTCGCTTCAGTCATGTCCAGCTCTGTGCAACCCCATAGACAGCAGCCCACCAGGCTCCCCCATCCCTGGGATTCTCCAGGCAAGAATACTGGAGTGGGTTGCCATTTCCTTCTCCAATGCATGAAAGTGAAAAGTGAAAGTGAAAGTGAAGTCGTGTCTGACTCTTAGCGACCCCATGGACTGCAGCCTACTAGGAAAATCCATCCACAGGATTTTCCAGGCAAGAGTACAGGAGTGTGGTGCCATTGCCTTCTTTGTGCTAGGTGCAATTATCTAAAGGAATATAGAGTATACTGCTCCTTTTCTACAATCACAAACCTTCATGATTCTCAAAATTGAAAAAGAATTAAAAAAATAATTTGGTAGCAAATTTTGACCTGAACAGACCTGTTAATTGAACACACAATTAACGATTTTTGTTTATTTCAATGAAAGTGAATGTTCAAAAGTACAGTTGCCAAAATGAATGTGTTTGATCACAAATTGTTTTTAGACACCAGTGGGGTGTGATGTTGAAGAAGGAATTCACAGGGCCTGGACTCCATCTTAGGCCTGTTCATGCTGATCATGCTCAGCCACCTTTCCAATGGACTCTGAACTCTGTGTTTAGTGCCTGTGAAAACAACAACAGAAGGATAAGACCCCCTCCAGACAGGGGAACCTTGAAGATCATATCTAGGTTACTCATCACCTAAGAGAAAACATACACTAGTCACCCCTTCCTCCAGGCAGGCCATAAATTTTTCTGTATCAATCGGACTGTAACCTCGGGTTTTATTGATTACTGGCTAATTGTTTGACTGTCTGAGCACATGAGCACATAGCATGTGAATGATGGGGTTATTGGGATTGTATTTTCCTTGGTTTATGTAAGTCTCAAGGAATTTGGAGTGGTGGGTTCAGACATGTACACATGAGGTATAAAATGTTTTCACAAATGCTGGTCGAGGTCCTTGGCTAAGAGGAGACTCTGCCTTGGGGCCGCCGGTGTGATAAACTGCACTCCACTATCTGCACTGTCCTGAGTGAGTTTGTTTCCCAGGATGCAATGGCTACAACAGTGTCATATAGATGCATTGTGTTACTAGTCAGAAGCAGAAAGTTTCTGAATTCAGAAGCATATCTGTCCCAAAGGGATTACAGAAAAAGACTATGGGTTGCAGTCTTTTGGAGGATGTGTCCTGGCCTGTCCTCCCTGCAGGCATCACTAGGAGGAGTTGCCATATGAGGGGACACAGCCCCAACCAGAGGAGGGCAACTTCAGGGGTGAACAGGGAGGAGCCATGGGGTGAGAGCAAGGCCATGGGGACAGAATGACCTGGGAGTAGGGACTGTTGTGGAATCCCCTCCACCCATTTTTGCCTCAACCTGTGGCTCTTCCCCATTGGGGAGGGGAGATCTCAACCAGCGTGACTCCAAGGACGAGTGTCTTGGAGAAATCACAGAACAAATTAACACAATGTTCGGCTCATAAGCTCCAAAGCAGCTATCCATGTGCCAGTCTAGGAAGATCTAGTAGTCCTACCTGTGTGAATTTTCCTGGCCTAGGAGACTGGTTAGCAGCTTCCAAGCTGGGACGAAGGGATTGGAAATGAACAAGGATGCTGTGTCTGATTCTGATGGGGAGTCTTCCAGGGCATCCCAGGGAGGGGGGTGAGGATGGATGAATGATCACCCCCTTTTAAGGGCAGGAGCTGAAAGAGGAGGTCCCTGCAGGACCCCTGAGAGGGGCCAGTCCTGAGGATGCTCCCGGGAATGGGGTGAGGGGGACACAGTGGAGATGACTGGGGGACCCCAGTGTCCCAGGAGCCCTGAGGCAGCCAAGTAGGGGTCTTTTGTCCCAGAAGGGATGCAGGCATGGAGCCATCCTTCCCCATGGAGGAGGGGCCTGGACTGGAACTGAGACAGGAGAACAGGGGCCTGAAGGGGTTTCAGGGCTGTGACAGGGACACGTGGCCAGAGTGGCAGGGACCCTGGAGACCGTGGAACTGCCCAGGTCACCTGCCCAAGACAGTCCCACCAGCCAGGGCTGCAGTCCTGATCACACAGGGCCTCCTCCAGGGTCCAGTGTTGGGGGAGTGAGGCCTCTCCCAGCCCCCCCCACCCCCGCCCTCCTCAGGGACAGCTGCCCTGTTTCCAAGGGACTATTTGCTGAGAGGCCCCCAGGACTGAAGGGCCAGCACCCTGAGCCCCAGCCAGCTTCTTGCCATCAGGGGATTATTATATCACCTTTGCTGATAATAAACCCTGGGACAAGCTGAGGCTGGAAAGAGAAACACAAAGCAAAGCCTGAGAACCTTCCTGGACTCACAAAACTCCTTGAGCCCCAATTGCCAGTGGAGCCCTGGAGCCTGCTGGCCTCCCAGTGGGCACTGCCAAGGGTGAGGAGGGCACTGGCGTGAGAAAGGCTAGGGGTGTCATGCTCTCTGTACCCCAGTTTGATCCCAGCTTAATTACCTGAATTCACCCTGAGAATCCACCTAAGACTAAAAGACAACTTTGGATCCTTCTCATGTCACAGAGGGAGGGCTTGGGGAAGGAGAGGATGAGGTTCCTTCTGTGTGACCCTGGGTAAGGCATGTGCCCTCTCTGGGCCTCAGTGCCCCCACCTGGAAATCAGCAGCTTTGCCTGAGTCTCCCCAGCAGCCTCTCTGTCAGAAAGCATTTAACAGGAGGCTTCCTGTGTGCTGTTTTGGATCTGTCAGGAATACTCTGCTCCTTATTAATTCCTGAATACTCAGGAATTAAGAGGAGAGGCAAGCCTCTTCCAGGGGCTGAAGAATCCAAGCATTTCCTTCGTTAGTTTTTCTATACAGTGATAAGCACCCTCTTCCTTCTTGTGAACCATACAGTAAAAGTGATTGTTTACAACTCTCTCTCTAATATGGATTGCCTATGTTTTGTAAGTCTGGAATTTTAATGTTTATCTTTGCTGAGAATAACTACCTTGTAAGACAGTATATATGCCCACACCATGTTGATTAAAACACCTTTGCTTCATCAGAGCTCTGGTCCCCCTGTCTTTCTCTTTCTCTCACTCTCTCTCAGGCTATTTATTTGGAGTACAGAGGCCCTCTGAGTTCACTTTCCTGCCTGGGCTTCTAAGACCCTCTCGAGAAGGTGCTCTGCACCTTCACCTCATCGAGAGGGCACCTGAGGCCTCTGTGAACAGAGCATGGGGCTTTATTGGCATTCTGCGTAAACCTCTTTCTCTCCTTTACCTTCTTATCATTGACTCTGGACCACCAAGTTCCAGTCCATTAAAAGACCGCAACACCCCTCCTCCACTCTAATCTATGATCCTGGACATGGTGCCCCTATAAGAGTACTGCCTGGATGTGGCTGAGCCCTGCCTGCCCAGCAGCCAGACTTGTAGACTGGAAGACAGGGAACCGGGAGGTTCATGGTCAGGACAGAGGAAGGAGGAGGAGGGTGCCAGAAGGGCAAAGAAGGTGGAAGGGAGAGATTGTGGGAGATCCCTCAGAGCTGGATGAACCTGGGCAAGTTACTCACCAGAGCCTTAGTTTTCCCATCTGTGCAGGGGGCTTTAGTATCTACTTTACATTAATTAAGTGTATGGAAGCATGTGAAGGGCTTAACGGAGCCCTGGTGCATGGCACACTCAATCCATGCCATTTACCTGTCCCCTTCCCCCTCACAAAGGACCCAGAAGGCCCTGGCCCCACTCTGGACATCAGCACATGCAGCTTGGTTTGCTGCAGCTCAGGGACTGCAAACCAGCTTGTACTGGAGGTGGTCCAGGGATGTGTTTGGTTTCCCTTCAGAAAGTGATGGTAGAGAATCAACATTATTTTTTTCCTTAAGTGTTTGGTAGCTGCACAGTGCTCCAATTTCACATGAAAATCCAGATTTCCAGCTCCTTTTCAAGCCTCAGGAGATCTGGTTTCACTGGACTACAGTCCCTAAAGAAGGGGTCCACTGGAGCTGAGCAACTGCTATCTCCTTTATATTGTTTTTCATTCTCCATTTAATTTCTATATTTTCTTTTTCTCATGTATAACTGAACTGACATAAATTAGGACTATGATCATCTCCCATGTGCCTGTTTTCCCCTCTTGGGTGTGACCAGGCTTCCTGCCTGCTCACAGAAGCATCTACCCCTCCATCCAAGGAGCATCCATGTCCTCAACCTCATGTACAGCCTTCAGCACATTTATCTTTTCCAGTTTTATACACGTGAGACCATGTCATGCGCACAGCATCTTGCTTTTTCATCACCCTTTTGAGGTGCAGCTGGTCCTTTCCAGGGGCCCTAGTCCTCTCCATCCCGTTTACTTATTTCCTTCCCTCCTGGCTCTTGCAGGTGTTTGGACTGACCAGCCTTTTCTAGATCAGTTGACCCTTCCCTGTGAGTCTCAGACACTGGGGGACACAGGATATGACCAGGGGTCCTGGGATCCACATGACCACCATGCTGTAGAGTAGGAGGTCAGCAAGCTTTTCTGAAAACTTAAAAAAATATATGACAAAAAATTTATTTTTCATTTCTGGAAATTCATCTTGAATTTCAAGGGCTGCTGCAGCAAATCATCACAAGCCTGATGGCTTAAAACGACAGCGGTGTATTCTCTCACAGTTCTGGAGGTCAGAGTTTTGAAACAAGGTGTGAGCAGGGCTGCTCTGTCTCTGATGCCCCAGGGAAGGGTCCCTCTTTGCCTCTTTTAGCTTCTGGAAGTCCCTTAGCCATGTTACCCAACTCGGGCTTGTCTGCTTATCCCTCAAGAAGCCAAACATTGAGAGACCAGTGTCAGGAACAAGGTGCTGCTGCTCCACTGTGAACACAGTCATCACTCATGTCTGTGCATTAGTCTACGTTGGGCGGTGGGTTGAAAAAATACTAATGGACGTTTCTACCATTTTTTTCTGGATCACCTGTGTACAGAGGAGTGGAGTTTTATGCTTTAGTAGGTTTGAGGTGGAAAACAAAGTCCAATGATGGCCAACTGGCTATCCCCTCACACTCAGACCTCCTGCAGAGAATCGTCTTGTTGGAAGTCTACCCTCTCCCTTGTAGTGGACACACTCTGACCAAACTGAGTGTCCTGCCAGGTCTTAAAGGAAGAAACTATTTCAGATCCTCTTTTTCTCATGCTGGTCAGGGAGTAGGGGGAGGCCCGGGTTAGAACTTCCCTGGTGTCAGAACAATAGAACTCTTCTTTGGTCCAGAGACTGGCGGAAGGGGGCACAGACCTAGGCAGCCCCTGCCTGGGGCATTAGGATAAGAGCCACAGAGGTGGGGAAATTCAGTTCCATAAGCAGCTGATCCCTCCCTCCCTCCCTCACCTTGGCCTCACCGGCCAAGTTCAGAAACTAACATATTTGGTAGCTACTGGCACATCCCTGTAGATCTTCGCTGGGAGCAACTGGCACCTCAGCCTTCTCAGACGCACCACCCTTGTCGCCCCGGGAGGGGGAGGGGCCGGAGCCCCAGTGACGTGACTGCTGCCTGGATGGCCAACATTGTCATCCAGCTCAGAAGAACTCAGTATTGAGAAACAAGTGTTGAGCAAAAGAAAAGTAGCTTTATTTTAAGGAAATTACAACTAGGGAGAAGGCAGACCACTGTGCAAAAGAACCAGCTCGCAGCAGTCCAAGGTTGAGCCAGGATTTATACAAGTGGGAAACAGGAAAGGGATGCAGGCTATAGGCCGCGTTGCTGGGGGTGCTCTGTGCTTCTATTTTTAGAGACTTTATATTAACCACGAGACACCTTTCTGGCTTTTAAACTTGAGTGTAGTATTTACATTGTCCAGATCAGTGGGTCATTATTCTACAGGTCACTAGTCATATATTTCTAGAGAAAGAAGAACTAAGATAGAAACAGACAGAAATAGGCAGATCAACACAGTCCATTTTTGGACTGATCAAACAGATCAAAACAGATAAAAACAGTCCATCAAACTCCAGAGCTGTGTTTAACTATTCATAAGACTGAGGCTGTAAAACAAGCAAGGTTTTAACACTATTGATAGTGTCTGACCATCACCATCACTATGGCAGGAAGCTGGCTGGGGCTCAGGGTGCTGGCCTTTCAGCCCTGGAGGCTTCTCAGCAAATAGTCCCTTGGAAACAGGGCAGCTGTCCCTGAGGAGGAGGCGGGCTGGGAGGGGCCTCACTCCCCCACACACTGGACCCTGGAGGAGGCCCTGCGTGAGCAGGACTGCAGCACTGGCTGGCAGGACTGTCTTGGGTGGTAACCTGGGCAATTCCATGGTCTCCAGGGTCCCTGCCACTCTGGCCACATGTCCCTGTCACAGCCCTGAAACCCCTTCAGGCCCCTGTTCTCCTGTCTCAGTTCCAGTCTAGGTCCATCCTCCATGGGGAAGGTTGGCTCCATGCCTGCATCTCTTCTGAGTCAAAAGACACCTACTGGGAACTCTGGGAGATGGTGATGAACAGGGAGGCCTGGTGTGCTGCAGTTCATGGGGTCACAAAGAGTCGGACACAACTGAGCGACTGAAATGAACTGAACTGAACTGAACTGGGCTGCCTCAGGGCCCCTGGGACCCTGGGATCCCCCAGTCATCTCCACTTTGCCCCCTACCCCCACCCTAGTCCCTGGGGTGCAACCTCAGGGCTGTCACCTCTCAGAGGTCCTGCAGGGGCCTCCTCTTTCAGCTCCTGCCCTTAAAAGGGGTGATCATCCATCCATCCTCACTCCCTCCCTGGGATGCCCTGAAAGGCCCCCCATCAGAATCAGACACACCATCCTTGTTCATTTCCAGTCCCTTCATCCCAGCTTGGAAGCTGCTAACCAGTCTCCCAGGCCAGGAGAATCCTCCCTTAGGCAGGACTACTTCTAAATCTTTCCAGACTCTCACCTGGATGGCAGCTTTGGAGCTTAAGAGTCAGACATTATGTTAATTTATTCTGTGGTTCTTCAAAGATGTTCCACTTTGGAGTCATGCTGGGTTGGAGGGCTCCCCTCCCCAACGGGGAAGAGTCACATGTGAAGGCAAAATTAGGGAAAGGGATTCACAACAGTCCCTACTTCCCATGTCATCTCATCCCCATGGCCTTGCTCTCACGCCATGGCTCCTCCCTGTTCACCCGTGAAGCTGCCCTCCTCCAGGTGGGTATGTGTCCCTCAGATGGCACGTCCTCTAGTGATGGCTGCAGGGAGTACAGGCCGGGTCATGTGTGTCTTCAGGTTGCTGCGGAAGGAGGTTGTTGCCCTGAAAAGGTGTCCTGGGTCCCAGAGCCCCGAGCTTTGGTTCTGGGCTCCCATCCATGGGCCCTGCTGACATGTGGGCTGTAGAGCAAAGTGCTCAATCCACGGTTTTGGCATTGCTATCTGGGTTCTCACTCCTTAACTTTTAACCTTAGGGAAGCTACTTGAGTCCTCCAGTCTTAGTTTTCTCATCTGTAAAATGGGGTTAGCAGTATAATCCACAGTCTCTTTTCTGAAAGCTTTGGAGTCAGAATTGAGATATGCTCTAGAATTAAGAAATTTTCAGCCCCAAACAGATAACCTGGCGCATCCATGCTATATGACATAATACTGAAAATTCTTTGTAATTAAATACACTAGTATTTACCCAACTGCCTAAATTAAACTTTCACACTAAGTGAAATAAATGCATGCATGCATGCTAAATTGCTTCAGTCGTGTCCGCCTCTTTGCGACCCTATGGACTGTAACACACCGGGCTCCTCTGTCCATGGGATTCTCCAGGCAAGAATACTGGAGTGGGTTGCCATGGTCTACTCCAGGGGATCTTCCCAACCCCAGGATGGAATCCGTGTCTTCTAAGGCTCCTGCATTGCACGTGGATTCTTTACCCTTGAGCTAATGGGGAAGCCTCAAGTAAAATAAATAAAGATCATTAATTATCTAGAGAATGTTTAGGTCAAATTCTGTTACCAAATGAATTATTTAATACTTCTTAATTTTCAGAGCCTGAAAGGCTTGGGATGTCAGATAAAGGCCATCCTACTCTGTGTTTCTGTAGATAATGACACAGCTCAAAGAGCAAAAATATGTTCATGGTTTGAAGCCAGACCCAACCCAGCTAGGAGTTTTGGGATAAGACAAGTCTCCTGACAAGGCCGAGGCTGATGGGTGGCGAGAACCATTCTGGAGCAGCTGTGCTGTTACCCGAGTGTCTGAGCCATTGGTTCCAGCTCCACAGATCCTGAGCCTCAGCCCTCACAGGGCCCTGAGCCTTTCCCTGGCAACTGACTTAATCCACCTCCGAAGCTGGATCTTTCTTCAGTGGGCCCTCAGCCATGACCACTCTCATACTGGTGAAGGTGACCTGCATGACCACCGTGACCTCCATGTAATCGTCCTGAGGCCTGGACTCCTGGGCCATCATGGGCTACTTCCTCCGAATGCTGCAGCTGCTCTCCACCTGCGTGGCCATCTCACTAGTGGGCAGCCTGGACAGCTGGACGGTGCCCACAAGTAACTGGTCCTTTGTTATCTTGTGCTTCTGCTTTGTGGTGACCTTCATCATCCTCATAATCGAATCACTGGCGCTCCAGTACTGCTTCTCCTTCTCTTGGGGGATTTTCTCCTCTGCCATGCCTGCTACCTCGCCCTCTTCTGCCTCTTGGTCTCCATCATTTACCCCACTACCTATGTTCAGTTTTTGTTTTACACCCCCTCCTGGGACCACGCCATCGCTGCTACTGCATTCTGCTTCATTTCTACTGTGTCTTATGCCACCGAAGCAATCTGGATCTTGGGCTGGCCTCAGACAGGTGATTTCACTGGCTATATAGGCAGCTTGCCATTCCTCCTCAAGATGCTAGAGACACTGGTGGCCTGTGTCATCCTACCCTTCATCAGCAATCCCTACCTGTACATGGACCATCCATTGCTGGTGTCGTGCGTGGCTGTGTACTCCATCTGCTTCATCCTGGGGATCATGACCATCCTGTTGAACCTGGCTGACTGTGAGAACCGGCTGCCCATCTCCTCCTCCATGTTCCATCTGGTGCTGAGCCTGCTCTCCGTCCTTCTCTACATTGGTGCTCTGGTCCTCTGGCCGCTCTACCAATTTGATGAAAAGTTTGGTGGGCAGCCCGAGAGGTCCAGGGATGTGAGCTGTCAACAAAGACTTACCAACTATGTATGCACCTGGGACCAGCGGCTGGCTGTGGCCGTCCTGACAGCCATCAACCTGCTGATTTACGTGGCCGACCTGGTGTACTGGGCTCGCCAGGTTTCTGTAGGGACTGAGCACCAGCCCGGGGACTCCTGACCATCTCTGCTCACAGGAGGTATCTTCACCGAGCTCTGACGTCTTCCTGGCTCCTCTCTCTCTCCTCACATCCTCCCCCATTTATCTCACTCTCCTTTCTGTTCCCTTCCCCTCTTCTGCTCTGTCTCCCTCCTGTTTTCCACATTCTGCTTTGCCTGTTTCTCATGCTTCTCTCATCTTTTCTACATTTTTTACTTTTTGCCCCTTTTCTGGTCATCCTTGGTTTTCTCGTCTCCTGTATCCTGACCACCTCTCCCCATCTTCCTTCTTCTGATCCATCAGGACCTGAGACTCCTTCCTTCTCTGTCCACCGCCCCCTCCCCCCTCCCCCTCCTGAGGTGCTGCCTCCACAGCACACAGCCCTCTGTGCAGCTGTCCACACCCTGGGCCTCTGGAGGGGCCTCATTGTCAAAATGTGTCTGTCCCCCTGGGGATGCCTTAGTTAGCCTGTGGGGTGAATTTGAGGTGTGATTGGTAGCTAAGGATCAGGCCTCACTTCATCCTCGTGGAGGGGTGGTACACTGCACCTTTCCTTTAAGTTAAAAAAGAAAAAAAGCTCTGGAAATCAATAATTTTCCTTAGGTAGGAGTGCTAAAGCAGAGACTTGGATCCCTAAGTGCCCCCTTGGGGCTGGCTCTGGAATTTTTACTGACTTACTAAAATCCACTGTCTATAGACCTTGTGGAGAAAAAAATATTGTGAATCATTTCTGTAAATGATCAATGCTGCTGGCCATCAAGCCTTCGCAGCCCGAGGGGAATTCATGATGGAGAAAGGGCACTGGCTTTAGATCATTATGATGCATAAAAAGAAATGATTCTAATGTGCTCAGGCTCCTGCACCTTCTGGGCCCGAGAAAAACACTAAACCTTGAGATGTGTGTTTTTGTGATTAGTGATAATCCTTTGATGTTTGACTACATGTTTCCTTTTTTTTTTTTCCAGCAAAAACTCCCATGTATCCTGGTCCCCTCTCACCTCTTTGGAAC
Organism: Nanger dama; assembly: GCA_917880005.1. NCBI lineage: Eukaryota > Metazoa > Chordata > Mammalia > Artiodactyla > Bovidae > Nanger > Nanger dama. The sequence continues at coordinate 89,179 of CAKJTW010000319.1, read as the reverse complement.
AGTTCTGCAGAGTGATCTGTGAGGTGTCTCCCAAGCTATAGTCTCTAGTGAGGTCTCCAAATAGAACATAACTCACAACTTAGATTGTGAGGTTTCTTGTTTTTCTTTTCCCTTCAGTCAGCAGTTTTGGTGACTGATAAAGGAGGAACCCAGAGCAGACTTCTCCTAACTCTACAAGGCACTGGAGATTGGGTACCTTTGTGCCCATCTGCCTCCTCAGAGAGTCCAGATGAATATGGGGGAAGTAATTGGATCTCCTGTTATTGGGTGATGATGCAAAGTTTGATTTGCCGATATTAAACTCTTCCCTGGAGGGAAGGTTTTCCTTGGCACTTAGTTCAAGAAGCAGTACCTGGGTTATTCTCAGGAGAAAGACACTAGGATGATTTTGCTCGGTGGAAACACACTGAGTGATATGAAGTGAAATCCATATTTTAATGGCAAGAGGAGAAAAGATTAAATATAAAATTTTCCTCTCCCTGTTTGGGCCTCCTCCCTCCCCATATTGGGTATTGTGCATCTGCGTTAACCACGCCTCCTAAGTAGATAACATTCCTTCTTTGTCATATCAAGGATCACAGCTTCTTAGGAGATAAACTTTTTCCTCTCCTATGGGGCCACAATGACCTGTATGCACCACACACTTTGTTGAGCTGATCTGGATCATGTCAGTAATACCTCATGTCAGTAATACCTCACCTGATGGATAAACCTTTGTCTCAAAAGTGTAACTGTGTAGAACATTCACAGAGTGTTCTGAATGACTCTCTCCTAGGTTATAATTCCCAGACTGGCCCAAATAAAAGTTTCCACTTGTTTCTTAGACTGTCTATCGATTAATTTTTTTCATCACAGTGGGTTATTTTCAGATGAAAGACACAGAGAAGTGCCTACAGATTTATATCTAGAAGGTCTTGCTTAATTGGAAATTAAAGGAAACATTACCCCAAAATGGCCAAACTGGTGTTCACTGGACTTTCCAAAATTAATTAGTTTTGCATGTGCACATAGAAGAACCAGCTTGATAAAATATCTTTTAGAATTCTGACCTTAAAGGATCAAAAGCCCTTTAGAGGGATCTTGCATTTCTCTTCCTGCATCTTTGATATGTAAACATAACTGACCTTCTGAGGATTTTTTCCCCCCTGTATTTTAAGAGTTTCCTATATTTTAAGAGTCTGTACCATCCAGAAGAAGCACATGGCAGCCAGTCAAATAGATTAGAATTTTAAAGAGATTTTTTGGTCTGGCTGTGTCAACACTCCTAGCCCAAAAGTGCCCTTTGTCACCTTCACCAGCGAGGTATAGGTATCTGCCTATACAGTGAAAGCCTTTTACTTTTTAGACTACTTTGAAAGAAAGCTTTCTAGGTCTTGTGAAGGCTATATCCTCTTCTAGGGGCACCTCTTGTATCTTCTTGGTTTGAGTCACTATTAAAATTATTATCAATGGCCAAATGACAACAGATTTTATTTTCTTGGACTCCAAAATCCCTGCAGATGGTGACTGCAGCCATGAAATTAAAAGCTGCTTACTTCTTGGAAGGAAAGCTATTACAAACCTAGACAGCATATTAAAAAGCAGAGACATCACTTTGCTGACAAAGGTCCATATGGTCAAAGCTATGGTTTTTTCAGTAGTTGTGTATGGATGTGAGTCGGACTATAAAGAAAGCTGAGCACTGAAGAATTGATGCTTTTGAACTGTGGTGCTGGAGAAGACTCTTGAGAGTTCCTTGGACTGCAAGGAGATCCAACCAGTCCATCCTAAAGGAAATCAGTCCTGAATATTCATTGGAAGGACTGATGCTGAAGCTGAAACTCCAATACGTTAGCCACCTGATGAGAAGTGACTATTTGAAAAGACCCTGATGCTGGGAAAGATTGAAGGCGGGAGGACAAGGGGGACAACAGAGGATGAGAGGGTTGGATGGCATCACCGACTCAATGGACATGAGTTTGAGTAAACTCTGGGAGTTGGTGATTGACAGGGAAGCCTGGCGTGCTGCAGTCCATGGGTCGCAAAGAGTCGGACACGACTGAGTGACTGAACTGAACTGAACTGAACTGATGTACCATGAGTCAGAGCTGAGACACTTCCCTAAAGCCAGGCCACATGGCCTACAGGGTCTGAGTAAGGGTAGACAAGGGAAACCATGGCCTTCAGCTAGAGGAAAGGATAAGGCTGACATCCAACTTTACAGGAGTTTGGATTTTTTTTTTTTTTTAAGTCACTACTAGAGAAATAGAAATCTCAAGTCTCTTCTTGTGAGTTTGGGCCAAAATATTCTTGATCCCTGAGCTCTAAAAACTCCAACCTGGGAAATTAACTCAATTTGTGCCCAACAGGTGATTGGCCAGGAGGATTCTGAGCAAGTGCAGTTCTTTTGGGTGAAGCTCCCAACCCAGGCGACAGGATCCTCCCAGGAAAAGGGGGTCCTTACAGGACCTAAAAGGAGGCTCACAATGACAGAGTACACGAGGGCTCAACCCACTGTGAGTCTTAAGAACTCCAGTGAACAGACACCAATCTGAAAGAGACAGCAAATAAATACAATTAATATAATTAATCACATTAGAAAAAGTCACCATGAACAAAGAACAGGAAGATGGGAGCAAGGAGCGTATGAATTGAAGAGTGTCCTCCAAAAACGTCATGGCTACTCAGAACCTCAGAATGTGGCCTTATTTGGAAGTAGGGTCTCTGCTGACATATTTAGTTAAGAGTTGGAAATTGTCCTGGACAGAGGGTGGGACCACAGTCCAGTAACTGGTGTCTATGAGAGAAAGGACAGAGAGATTCACATACATGTAATTGAGAGAAGATGAGCACATGAAGGTGGAGACAGAGAGGGAGTTAAGTAGCCACAAGCTAAGGGGTCTCCAGAAGCTAGAGGGGGAAAGGACAGAGCACCCCCTGGGGCATCAGGGATAGCACAGCCCTGCTGACTCCTTGCTTCACACTTCTGACCTCTAGAACTGTGAGAGAACAAGTTACTGTTGTTTTAAGGTACCAAGCTTACAGTAATCTGTTGTACTACTGATTTGTTCCAGAAAGTTTTCCAGAAATGCTTGCCCCTCCTGCCCTACAACATGGTGGCCACATGGATGTCAGGACCCCTTGTCATATCCTGTGTCCCCCAGTGTCTGAGACTCAGAGGGGAGGGTCCACTGATCTAGAGAAGGGTCCAAATGCCCACAGTAGCCAGGAGGGAAGGAAATAAGTAAAGGGGATGGAGAGGACTGGGGTGCTGGAGAGGACTGGGGTGCTGGAGAGGACAGAGGCAGCTTCCTCTGTTGGAGGTGGTGGAAAAGCAAGATGCTATGTGCATGATAAGGTTTTGTGTTTATAAAACAGGGGAAAAAAAGTTACAGATGCGTCCTACAAACATGTGTGCATGTCTGTGCATGTGTGTCTACATATGATTTCAGAGCATGTGAAATGTGTTGAAGGCTGTACATGAGGTAGAGGACATGGATGCTCCCTAGATAGAGGAGTGGATGCTCCTGTGAGCAGGCAGAAAGCCTGGCCATGCCCAAAAGGGTAAACCAGGACATGGGAGATGATCATAGTCTTGCTTTATATCAATCAGACTTGACAATGAGGAAAATACAGAAAATACTAAGCAAGATGAGCATGAGGAACAATATAAAGTAAAGGGCTGAGTAAGTGCTCAGCTCCAGGCACCCCCTCCCCCCACTGCTTCCTAAGGGCACACAGCCCAGTGACAGCAGATCTCCTTAAGAGTCAAAGAAAGCTGGAAATGCAGATTTTCACTGAAATTAAAATATTGAGTAGATAACAAACACCTAAGAAAAAAATAACACCAATTCTATATGATCTCTTCTAGAAAACACTGTATAGGTAAACCAAACACACCTCTGGGCCACCTGCAGTGCAAACTGGTTTGCAGCCCCTGATCTGCAATAAATCAAGCTTGTATGTGCTGATGTCCAGAGTGGGGCCAGGGCCTTCTGGGTCCTCTGTGAGGGGCAGGGGGACAGGTAGCTGGAAATGGATTGAATGTGCTGTGTTCCAGGCCCTCTGATGAGCCCTTCACGTGCTTTCATACATTTAACTCATATGAAGTCAATATTAAGACCATTGCACAGATAGGGAAACTAAGGCTCTGATGAATAAGCTTGCCCAAGGTCATCCATCTATGAAGCATTCCCTTCAGGCCCCACAGCCTCCTTGTCACTCTGAGTGTTCATCTCCCCTCCACCTTCTCTGCCCTTCTGACACCTCCTCCTCCTTCCTCTGTCCTGGTCTTGACCTTCCCGGCTCACTGTCTTCCAGTCTGCACACCCGGCTGCTGGGCAGGCAGGGCTCAGCCACATCCAGGCTGTGCTCTGGCGGGGGCACCATGTCCAGGCTCACAGATTAGAGTGGAGGAGGGGCTGCTGGGAGACTCAGAGAAACCTGCTGCTTTCCAGATGGGGGAACTGAGGCCCAGAGAGGGCACAGGCCTTACCCAGGGTCACACAGCAGGAACCCCCATGCCTCTCCTTCCTCATCCAGCTCTCCCTCTGTGCCATTAAATGAATACAAAGTTGTCATTTAGTCTTAGCTGAAATTGAAGGGTGAGTTCCTGGAGGTTAGTGAGAAAAAAACTGGGGCTCCAGCCTCCCTCACCCTAGTGCCCCTCCCCCACCCCAGCAGTGCCCACTGGGAGGCCAGCAGGTTCCGGGGCTCCACCGGCAATTGGGGCTCAAGGAGCTTTATGAGTTTAGGGAAGTTCTCAGGTTTGCTCTGTGTTTCTCTTTCCAGCCTCAACTTGTCCCAGGGGTTATTATCAGCAAAGGTGATATAACAATCCCCTGATGGCAAGAAGCTGGCTGGGGCTCAGGGTGCTGGCCCTTCAGCCCTGGGGGCCTCTCAGCAAATAGTCCCTTGGAAACAGGGCAGCTGTCCCTGAGGAGGGGGCGGGCTGGGAGGGGTCTCACTCCCCCTACACTGGACCCTGGAGGAGGCCCTGTGTGAGCAGGACTGCAGCCCTGGCTGGCAGGACTGTCTTGAGCGGTGACCAGGGCAATTCCATGGTCTCCAGGGTCCCTGCCACTCTGGCCGCGTGTCCTTGTCACAGCCCTGAAATCCCTTCAGGCCCCTGTTCTCCTGTCTCAGTTCCAGTCCAGGCCCCTCCTCCATGGAGAATGAACAGCATCCTTGTTCATTTCCAATCCCTTCTTCCCAGCTTGGAAGCTGCTAACTAGTCTCTCAGGCCAGGAAAATCCTCACTCAGGTAAGACTACTCCTAGATCTTTCCTGACCCACACCTAGATGGCAGATTTGGAGCTTAAGAGACAAACATTATGCTAATTATTCTGTGGTTTCCCCGTGACTTCCCACCTTGAGTCATGCTGGGTTGGGGTCTCCCTTCCCCAATGGGGAAGAGTCACATGTTAAGGAAAAGCTGGGCAAAGGATTCAAAGCAGTCCCTACTTCTCATGTCATCTTGTCCCCACGGCCTTGCTCTCACCCCATGGCTCCTCCCTGTTCACCCCTGGAGCTGCCCTCCTCCGGGTGGGGCTGCATCCCCTCAGATGGTAGCCCCTTCTAGTGATGCTGCAGGGAGGAGAGGCTGGAACACGTGTGTCTTCAGCTTGCTGTGGAAGGAGGCCATGGCCTGAAGGTGGGTCCTGGGTCCCAAAGCTCCCATCCACAGGGCCCCTGCTGACATGTGGGCTGTAGAGCAATCTGCTGAAACCCACAGTTGATACTTAATCTGGGATTCCCAGTTCCTAGCCATGCCACCTTAAGGACAGTACTGGATTCCCCAAGAGTCAGTCTTCTCATACGGACAATGGAGTGAGCAGTACTATCCATAATCCCTTTTCTGAAATCCCCAGGTCAGATCAACTCCAGGACTCAATATTTTTTAGCTTTAATCACTTAACCTGGTGCATCTCCCTACATGCCATAATACCCAATGGGGCCTGGAAGTACCTTTTAATCAAACATCTTAGTATTTCTACAACTGAACTCTTGAAACATTTACACTAATCGAAATAAATATAGACCACAAATGGTCTCATGTCTGTTCAGGTCAAATTGCTTACAAAACAAGTTTTTTCTTTTCATTTCTTCTCCATTTTCAGAGACTTAAAGGTTTGGGGGTGTAGATAAAGACCACACTATCATGTGTCTCTGTAGATAACAGCGCCTAGCACAGAACGATCCAAAATGTTCATAATTTGAAGCCAGACCCAACCCAGCTGGGAGCTGCAGGATAAGACAAGTCTGACAAGGCTAAGGGTGATGGGTGGGGAGAAAAAACTGTAGAGCAGCTGTGCTGTTATCAGGGGTCTGAGTCACTGGTTCAAACTCCACATATCCTGAGCCTCAGTCATCACAGGCCCCCTGAGCCTTTTCCAGGCATCTGACTTAATCCGCCTCCAGAGCTGGACCTCTCTCCCTCAGTGAGGACCACAGCCATATCAGTGACGTAGACTTGCACCACCATCACAGCACCATGAGCTTGTTCTCAGGCCTGCACTCTGTGACCATCGTGGGCTGTTTCCTCCGCCTGGGGCAGCTGCTCTCCACCTGTGTGCCCTTCTCGCTGGTGGCCCTCGAGGACACTCTGCGGGAGGGCATAGGTAACTGGTGCTTCTTCGTCTGGTGCTTCTGCTTCTCTGCATCCCTCCTCATCCTCCTAACTGAGTTATGTATATTCCGGTCCCGCTTCCCCCACTATTGGGATGGTTTTCTCTGTGCCTACGCCTATTACTTTACCTTCATCTGCCTCGCAGCCTCCATCATCTTCGGCATCACCTACATCCAGTACTTGCCTCAGGGTCCTGCCCAAAATCACGCCATCACCGCCACTGCCTTCTCAGCCATGGCTTCTGTGCTTTATGCCTTGGAAGTGGCCTGGGTGTGTGCCCGGCCTGGCAATATATACTGCTTTGTGCCCACCTTTCAAGGCGTGATCAGGAGACTGGAGAACGTCGTGGCCTGTGTCATCTTCGGCTTCATCACTAACATTGACTTGTACCGGCACCAGCCGGCCCTGATTTGGTGTGTGGTCGTGTACTCCATCTGTTTCATCCTGGGGGCTGTGAACTTCCTTATCAACGGGTGTGACTTCGACAATGACAGAAGGCTGTCCATTCCCTACCCTGGTTTCCTGGTGGGGCAGACCGTGCTCTCCATCCTCCTCTACACCACTGCGGTGGTCCTCTGGCCACTCTACCAGTTTGATGAGAATTTTGGGGGCCAGCCTCTAAGGTCCAATGATATGACTTGCAGCAGTGACCTTCCCCCTACACTGTGTGTCTGGGACCAACGATTGGCTGTGGCCATCCTGACAGCCATGAACTTGCTAGCTTACATGGCTGACAGCGCATACATGGCCTTGGTTTTTGTAGGGTAACGCTCTGCCCACAAGTCTCGATTCTTCTTCTTAATAGAAATTTCATTACTGAGCTCTGCCTTCTCAGACGTCCTCCTCCTGGCTCCCTCTCTCCCTCCTCAGACCCTTCCCCTCTCATCTCGCTCTCTTTTCTGTTTCCTTCCCACCTTCTGCTCTGACTCCTTCCTGTTTTGTGTGGTTACCCACATTCTCTTCTGCCTCTTTCTCTTGAAATTAAAAGACGCTAACTCCTTGGAAGGGAAAGTTATAACCAACCTAGATAGCATATTAAAAAGCAGAGACATTACTTTGCCAACAAAGGTCCATCTAGTCAAGGCTATGGCTTTTCCAGTAGTCATGTATGGATGTGAGAGTTGGACTATAAAGAAATCTGGCCCCTGAAGAATTGATGCTTTTGAACTGTGGTGTTGGAGAAGACTCTTAAGAGTCCCTTGGACTGCAAGGAGATCCATCCAGTCTATCCTAAAGGAGATCAGTTCCGAGTGTGCATTGGAAGGACTGATGTTGAAGCTGAAACTCCAATACTCTGGCCACCTGATGTGAAGAGCTGAACCATTAGAACAGACCGTGATGCTGGGAAAGATTGAAGGCAGAAGGAGAAGGGGAGGACAGAGGATGAGATAGTTGGATGGCATCACCTATTCAATGGACATGATTTTGGGTAAACTCCGGAGCTGATGATGGACAGGGAAGACTGGCGTGCTGCAGTCCAAGGAATCACAAAGAGTTGGACATGACTGAGCAACTGAATTGAACTGAACTGAACTTGCTGTTCCATCTTTCCTACATTTTCTACTCTTTGTCCCTTTTCTGATCTTTCTTAATTTTCTCATCTCCTGTGTCCTGACCACTTCTCCCCATTTTCCTTCTTCTGATCCATCAGGACCTGAGACTCCCTCCTTCCCTGCCCACCGCCCCCTCCCGCCTCCTGAGGTGCTGACTCCACAGCACACAGCTCTCTGTGCAGCTGTTGACACCCTGGGCCTCTGGAGGGGCCTCATTGCAAAGCGTGTCTGTCTCTGGCAGTGCCTTAGTTGGTGCGGGTGAGTATGGGGCGGTGAGGTGGGGGCAGGCTGGATAGGGATTGGACCCTCTTTCTCCCAGTGGAGGGAGGCGTCCACTCCACCTTTCCTTTAAGTTAAAAAATAAATCTCTAGGGGTCCATAATTTCCAGAAGCAAGAGGATTAAAGCAGAGACCCTGGGTCCCTGGGCCCCACCTGGTGCTCCAGGATTTCCAGCCCCACCTGAGATTGGCTCCAGAATTTTTGCAGGCTCACTGAACACGCACTGCCTCGAGGGCATCTTAGAGGAAGCCAGGGGTAGATACCCTTCCATCCCAACTACTCTCTGAGGAATCAAAGTAGGAGCTGGCAGAGAAACCCAGGGTCTTGAAGACACCTGTCTGCAGTGTTTGTGAGGGGAGGCGATGTGGCCCTCCTGCCTCAGTGATCAAAACATCAGGTCCTGCCTCTATCGGGAGAAGAGTATGGCCACTGCAGCCTTAAAGCTGATGTTAGCTGGATTTCCTTTCTGGTTAGAAGGGCACAAGTTACTGGGTAGCCGTATCCTCAAGGGAGAAGGTTCTTTTCATTTTACTCTTTCTGGCATGGTTTGAACGGGATGGGGATTGCTGCTGCCAGTCAAGGAAACTGCATTTGTTGAATGTGTGCAGCACAAACGTGTGTTTCTGTGTGCCAGCTGCTTTCTAGTGCTGCGTCTTGTTTCTTTGTGACTCGAGAATAATGAGATCCATGTAAATGTGCATCATTTTAAAAATTCTTGGAGCTCCTGGTATCCATCAGCCCCTGCAGTCAATCACTGAGAGAAGCGTTGTCCAGAGGTGGTGTCCCCTGTACCACGTCTATAATGTTAGCTTTTAAACCTTTAGCTCAGAGAGTAAAGAATCTGCCTGCAATGCAGGAGCCCCAGGTTTGATCCCTGGGTCAGGCAGATCCCTTGGAGAAGGGAACGGCAACCCTCTCCAGTATTCTTGCCTGGAGAATTTCATAGACAGAGGGGTGTGGTGGGCTACAGTCCCTGGGGCCTCAAAAGTCGGATGCAACCAGCACACACACAAGATAAAAGAAAACATATGAAATCCACAGATCCTAATTACCCCAAATTTGCCTGGATCTCAAAGTTGCCAAACAGACTTCCTCCTCTTGCTAGCAAACCACCCTATCAAAGAAACCCTCCCTGAGTCTATATTCCCCCTGTCCCCACCCCCTCCAGCCCACTGTTTCCCACCGCAGCCAAATTCGAGAGAATGGCCCAGTGTTAGGAAAGAAGAGGTGGGGCTCACCATAATGCCCAGCATCTGGTCCCCTAGCTCTTAAAGGGGCCCTGCCAGCTCCTGGGTGCCTCCTTTTAAATGTATGTGTCTGTGTCTTCGTACATGCTGAGTGTGTGTGTGTGGTGTGTGTGTGTGTGTGTGTGTGTGTGTGTGTGTGTGTGTACTCTCAGTCACAAAGGCTCAGAGCCCAGCATCCTGGCATCACCAGGGCCAGAGGGGCCAGGCCAGCCAAGCTGTGGGTCAGGGGAGGGGAAGGACCCCTCTGCTGCCCTGCACTCCTGTTCTGGGATGAAGTGTGTGATCCTCACCCAAGGGCAGGTTGCATAGGTGGGGAGGGCTCCCAGGAGGTGGTTCCCATGGCAGAACAATATTAAGAAGTAATGTAGTAATTTCCATATTTTTAGGAAGACAAATAAAAATATAAATTTATTCCCCTTCCTATTTGGCCTCCTCCCTCACCTCTAGTGTGGATTGTGCATCATGTTATGTGTTAACTAATATTCCCTAAGTGCAGAAATACCTGCTCAACCATAAAGATGAATTTTTCTTTTTTCTGGTGCAGCCATGTAACTCCTTAGGAGATAACAATGCTTACTTATGACTTTATTAATACCACAAGTTCTATTACTTGTATTCTGCCTATATTACTTTTATATGACTTTTTTCTTGTATTACCAAATGTTTAACAGAGCCTATGATTAAAAATAATGATGACCAAGTGACTTGAAACAATTGACCTGATGGATAGTCTGTAAGACCCATGACTGTAACAGTGTGACTCTAGGTATGGGAAGAAGCAACAGGAGGGAACCATTTCCCAGAGGCTGAGGGATCCGTAAGGCGAGTGGCCCAGAGGAGCTTGCTACTGTTTCTAGGACTGGGTGAGTAAGAGTATTTGAGTGGTCTATCAGTGAAATTCTTGTCTTGAGACAAATTGGTCAAAGATGCCTCCCAAATTTTATTGAAAATAAAACTAAAATGGACGGGATTATCTAGTAAAGAATGTTGCCCACCACTCAGGTCGACAAGAATCAAGTCATTAGCCATGGTTGTTGCTGACCTAGTATCCATCCTGGAGGGAAATCAGAGTGAAGATCAGGATGAGGTGTTTTGCTCTCTAGGAGACCTGGCAGAAGCAGCTCTCAATTAAATATTCACCAGAGAAATATTTATGGACTCAGGGACTTGCATCTTCCCATACTTAGAAAAGCACTAACATCGTTAACTAAGGAATGTGTTCCTCTCAAATAGCAGTCACCTAAAAAGACCTGGTTGCATGGACCCTCTCACCAAAATCACATACATATTTCTGTATGTATGTGGCATGTTTAAAAAGCAGAGACATCACTTTGCTGACAAAGTCCATCTTGTCGAGCTATGGTTTTTCCACAAGTTGTGTACACATATGTCAGTTGAACCAAAAAGAAGGCTGAGTGCCAAAGATGCTTTCGAATTGTGGTGCTGGAGAAGACTCGAGGGTGTCCCTGGGACAGTAAGGAGATCAAACCAGTCAATCTTAAAGGAAACCTAGTCCTGAACATTCATTGGAGGGACTGATGCTGAAGGACTGAAGGACTGAAGGACCGAAGCTCCAACACTTTGGCCACGGGATGCGAAGAGTTGACTCACCAAAAAGACCTTGATGCTGGGAAAGACTGAGGGCAGGAGGAGAAGGGGAGACAGAGGATGAAATGGTTGGATGGCATCATCAACTCAATGGACAAGTTTGAGCAAACTTGAGGAGACAGTGAAGGACAGGGAAGCCTGGCATGCTGCAGTCCATGGAGTCGTAAAGAGTTGGACACGCCTGAGCAACTGAACAACAATGACAAATGGTATTACAAAATAATGGCTACATTTCTCCTCAGCTGTTTACTGCATCTTTGTAGCTTACTTATTTTACATACAGTGGTTTGTCTCTCTTAACCCTGTTTTGCCCTCCCATCTCTCTCCCCACTGGTAATCACTAGATCTCTGTATCTGTGAGTCTGTTTCTGGTTCATAGATAAGTTCATTTATGTCATATTTTGGATTCCACATACAAGTGATATCATTTGGTTCTTGTCTTTGCTTTTTGACTTTCTTCACTTAGTATGAGAATCTGTAGGTTCATGCTACTGAAAATGGTATTGTTTTAATATTTTCTTTATTTCATATATGGAAAAATGGGGCAGATTTGCATCTATGAAATAGGGAATATTCTATACTTCACATATGGAAATAGGGGAAAGATTTCCTTCTGTGAAATATGGAATTTTTATATTTCCTATATGAAAATATGGTGGCATATTTCATATGGGAAAATAGAATTTCCTATATTTCACATGTGCATATTGCCATATATGAAAATAGAATTTCTTACATTTCCTGTATGATTATAATGGGGCATATTGCCATTTTGAAAATAGAATTTCCTATACTTCATGTATAAACATATGGGGACATATTTCATATATATAAATAAAATGTCCCATATTTCATGTATGAAAATGTGGGTGCATATTTTATATGTGAACATAAAATTTCCTATATTTCATATACGAGAAAAATATATAGGTGTACAGTTCATATATGAAAATAGAATTTTCCATAGTTCATATATGAGAGTATGAGTATATAATTGTAGAGTGAGCTCCTTTGCTATTGTTTTTTATACAAAAGAATAAAAATTTTGCTATAACTTTTATTGATAGTAATTCCTCCAACTTGGGCTTGGTAAAATGTAAGTTTTGCCTGGATTTCAAGGGCCATAGTTCTCAAACTTCAGTGTGCTTCAGTGCTTCGTATTCACCTGGAGGGCTTATTAACTTGAATTGTCAGACTGCAGTTCTAAAGCTTCCGACTTAGTAAATAGCAGTCCAGGGACCTGGAGAAGGAAATGGCAGCCCATTCCAGTGTTCTTGCCTGGAGAATCCCAGGGATGGAGGAGTCTGGTTGCCTGCTGTCTCTGGGGTCACAGAGTCGGACACGATAAAGCAACTCAGCAGCAGCAGCAGCAGCAGCAGTCCAGGAACCACGGTGAAAATTATTGTGCCTTTTGAGTAAAGCTTTTACAGACTTGAGATAACTGTTCTAACTCAAGCACACTGTCTTACATCTCCATACATACATACAAAAGTCTTAATTTGAAATAGTAAGATTTCTAAGTGACTTCTATTTTAGAGAATTGTGAAATGAAATTAAAATATAGGCATCAAAAATAACGCTAAAGTGTTTTATCTGAGAACACTGACAAAAGCAACTCAACTTAAAAAAACACATATTTATCCTCTAGTTAGATTTCTTGACTTATTAGTTCTTCATGAAGCAAAAATTAAAAGAGTAAATCTACTTCATGTGATTTTAAAAAATCTCATCAAAGTTAGTTTCTTGATAGTATTTTTATTTTTAAAAATTTCCCATTTTTATTTTGCTATTTTTTTCTGTTGATTTTTTTTTTATTTATAGCTAGCCTTCAACTATTTTTTTAATGAAGTACAGTTAATTTACAGTACTTATTTGTTTTCAGTGTACAACATGCTCATTCAATGTTTTTACTGACTATATTGATTTAAAGGTATTACAAAATAATGCCTATATTTCCCTCTGCTGTCTGCTGTATCCTTGTAACTTATTTATTTTATATTTAGTGGTTTGTATCTCTTAATCCCCTACCCCTATACTGGCCCTCTCACTTCACTCTTCCCACTGGTAACCATTAGTTCTCTGTATCTGTGAGTCTGTTTCTGTTTCATAGATAATTTTCTTTGTGTCATATTTTAGGTTCCACATATAAGTTTTCTTATATGGTATTTATGTTTCTGACTTACTTTGCCTTCTATGATAATCTCAAGGTTCATGTTGCTGAAAATGGCATTATTTTAATCTTTTCTTTATTTCCTATATAAAAATATGAATGGGTATTCCATATATGAAAACAGAACTTTCTATATTTCATTTATGAAAATATGGGTGGATATTTTCATACATATATATAGAATTTTCTACATTTCACATATGAAAACATAGGTGCATATTTCCATATATGAAAATAGAATTTTCTAGATTTCCTGTAAGAAAGTATGGGTGCATATTTCCATATGTAAAAATTGTTTTTTAATATTTCCTATTTGAAAAAAATTTTTTTATAGTTCCTGTATGAAAGTAGGATGCATATATCTATACATAAAATCTAATTTTCTATATTTTCTGTCTGAAATATGGGTGCAGATCCTAGGGTTAGTTCTCTTGATAATTTTTTTTTTTTTCTGGCATTTGGAGACAGTCACTGTGGGTGTTGCCATTGTCCTTTCCCACGACAGAGGAAGGGCATTCCCTCCCTTCCAGCTGCTATCTTGCATTTATTGTTTGTAGATTTTTGATGGTGGCCCTTCTGACTGATGGAGATTGAGCCCTTATTGTCATTTTTGATTGTCATTCCTGAGGTGATTAGTTTGCTGACCGGCTTCTATGGTGGAGATTTGGTGTTTTGGATTTTTTCCCCCTCAAATCGCAGGAGAAAAATTTACTTGTGGCAAGTAGCTTCTAGAAAGTTGGTTGTGTTTGGAATTTATTTGGGCGTACCTGCCCCAGGACATTTCTTGAGGATAGCTGTCATGAACAGCCCACCAGACTTTCTGAATTGGAGGTGCCAGTGAGCACCAGCAGTCGAGTTGAAGTTACAGGAAATTTCCACAAGGGGGCAGCCGTTTCTCACACCCGCCTCTGGACCCTCCAGTAAAGAGAGCCTAGGGAAAGTTGGCTTCCTGGGATGTGAATTGGAGTGAACGGTGCCTGACCAAACCCTTAAGGGCTGGTGGCTCAGTACTTCTCCCCACTAAAGCTTCACAACCCTCCATTCCATTCCTCCATTTCGTCCTGCTGAGGGTGCTGAAGTGCCAGGAGGCAGCACTCTCAGGAAGGAGGCTTGAATTGGGAACCTCAGCACCAGGAGGCGTGGTGGCTAGGTGTCTATTGCCCCCAAGGTCCTCCAGCCCTTGATCCCACTCAAGACTCTGGTCTCAGCCAGAACACAGCAGACAATAGGTCTTTTAAAAGGGTTAACTGAAGGGCAACCCTTCGGTTGATCCCACCTCAGTCCAGCAGTTGTATTGCAGGAAGAGGGAGAGGGAGCCCTTCTGGGGCCCGAAATTGGGCTCTTGTCTAACACTTGGAAATGAATTGTCTGAGAGACACATGTGCTGACAAAGCAAGAGATTTTATTGGGAAAGGGCACCCAGGTGGAGAGCAGGAGGGTAAGGGAACCAGGAGAACTGCTCTGCCACGTGGTTCGAAGTCTCGGGTTTTATGGTGATGGGATTAGTTTCTGGGTGGTCTTTGGACAATCATTCTAATTCAGAGTCTTTCTTGGTGGCACACGTATCACTCAGCCAAGAAGGATGCTAGCGAGAGAGATTCTGGGAAGTGGACGGACATGCAGTGTCTCCTTTCGACCTTTCCAGAACCCTTCCAGTTGATGGTGGCTTATTAGTTCTGTATTCCTTATCAGGATCTCCTGTCATGAAACAACTCATGCAAATGGTTACTATGGTGCCTGGCCAGGGTGGGCGGTTTCAATCAGTGTGCTTCCCCTAACAGTGGGATCAAAGGCTGCTCAGCCACCAGGGATGGGATAGCATCCCACATCAGGGAGGCTGGAGATAATAGAGTAGGCACCACTTTTCTTTCCTTTTCTTTCTGGGGGGGGGGGGGGGGGGGGGGGGGGGGGGGGGGGGGGGGGGGGGGGGGGGGGGGGGGGGGGGGGGGGGGGGGGGGGGGGGGGGGGGGGGGGGGGGGGGGGGGGGGGGGGGGGGGGGGGGGGGGGGGGGGGGGGGGGGGGGGGGGGGGGGGGGGGGGGGGGGGGGGGGGGGGGGGGGGGGGGGGCTTTAACATCTTGTCGATGCTACCTTGCAGTATACTTGGTTTGCAGTTGTGATTGCTGCTAGGGTACAGCCACCTGGTTCAGGCAGGATGTATCCATGGGGTGTATTTGTCTTTTTGGATTCTTTTGCCATAGAGTTTATTGCAGAAGGTGGAGCAAGGTGCTGAGCATCAGATCTTTGGGGATTATCTATCTCACATGCAATTTTCTCTGTATATGAGGAAGGAAGGAAGGAGATAATCCTTGTGGAGTGTCTCTTAGAGACACATATTTCTGGGTATAGGTCAGAAATAGAGATTTCTGTGTGTATGCGAAAGGAAGGAAGCTGATAATCCCTGTGGATTACTGATTACAGATACAGATTTGTGCCTGTGTTAGTCAGACCTCAATAAGGAGAGAAATTTGAACCTTCAAACAGCACTGGTGGGAATGGTGAAATGGTGCTTCCATTTTGGAAAACAGTCTGGCAGTTCCTCAAAATATCAAACTTGGAGTCACCACATGACCCAGCAATTCCACTCTTATGGATAAACCCTTGTGCACACATGTTCACAGCAGTCCAATTTCCAACAGCCAAAAGGGGGAAACTACAAAATGACCATCAATAAGTAATCGAACACATACACACAATGAAGTGCATTCACACAGTGGAATATGACTCAGCCATGAAAAGGAGCAAAGCTCTGACAAGGCTACGATGTGGATGGACCTTGAACACACAATATTCAGTGAAAGAAGCAGACACAGAAGGACACACAGCACGTGATTCCATTTATAGGAAATGTCTCGAACAGGTAAATCCACAAAGAATGAAAGTGGGTTTGCGGTGGCTAGGGAATAGAGGAGGGGGTGGATGGATGGATGGATGGATGGATGATGGATGGGTGGATGTCAAAGGTTGTTACTGAACCGTGAAAGACACCCAGGATTCTTGACGTCTGGAGGAGAAGAATTCAATCTGAGGCCAGAGATGAGGCTTGATCGCTGAGAACTTTGGTGTAATAAAAGTTTTATTAAAGCATAAAAGGGATAGAGAAAGCTTCTGACATAGACATTAGAAGGCTGCAGAAAGAGTGCCCCCTTGCTAGTCTTTAGCTGGATGTTATATAGCTACTTAGGATGGCGCTCAGTCGTGTCCGACTCTTTGCGACCTCATGGGCTGTAGCCTATCAGGCTCCTCTGTCCATGGGATTTTCCAGGCAAGAGTGCTGGAGTGGATTGCCATTGCCTTCTCCAGGGGATCTTCCTGACCCAGGGATCAAACCTGGGTCTCCCGCATTCCAGGCAGACACTTTACCATCTGAGCCACCAGGAAGCGCAGGCTTCTAATTAAAGAAAGGCATTATCTCAAAACTCAGAGAATGGCACCAGGCCCCTCAGCCACAACATACATTTTGAGATAACACTGGCACCAGGTGAGTCATCCCGGGCCATGAAACGATTGACACAAACTTTGAAGAAAGGCGGATTTCCACACAAATATATCGTTTCATTAACACAGGTTAGGAGAACAATGTATGAATATAACATACTAGTTTATCAAGTGGGTTCTGAGCCTTTAGGCAGCACCGACTTGAAGACAGGTCCAGGGTAAGTGCATAGAACATTAACATAGTTTAAGACAAACATTTCCATAAGAAAAATGCATTGGTTAACTCAAGGTTTGAGAAAAGTTAAGTTTAGGTAGAACCGAGTGTCATTAAGGCAACACAAAATCTTAAGAGAAACCTCTTTTTATATTTGTATACAGACGGGGGAAAAATATAACACTAGTTTATTTAGTCCTGGCGCTTAAGACAGAGATAAAAGTGTCTGACACCTGCAGCCTATTTCCTCCATTTGGAGACCCCTGGCCTTCCTGCCTGTTACCTTCTCATTCCCTGCTTTTCTTCTAGGAGAATTATGTTGCCTAGGGAAAGGGGCTTCATTCTCGTTCCATAACTGCTTCCAAGCTGATAAGGGGCATTGTCCCTAAACTGGTGAGGCATCATATTCTCCTAACCCTCACACTGAGGGTCTCTGATCCAGGGACCCCCAAGCAGTAGATGGAGGAAGCTACAGCGGTTGCAGCGGCCCCACGCCAGCTCTCTGCCTGGAGACCCCCAGGGGCGGGCAGCCCGGGGGCTGCGGCCCACGGGGTCGCGAAGAGTCGGGCACGACTGAGCGACTTCACTTTCCCTTTTCACTTTCCTGCACTGGAGAAGGAAATGGCACCCCACTCCAGTGTTCTTGCCTGGAGAACCCCAGGGACGGGGGAGCCTGGTGGGCTGCCGTCTGTGGGGTCGCACAGAGTCGGATACGACTTAGCAGCAGCAGTTGCAGGAGTCTGAGCAACCATTTGTAACTTAAAAGCCTTCATGCAACTAGAAACAAATCCAGCTACACAGTTACAGATGCAGGGAGAAAACAGCAAAAACAGAACAATCAGAATTATTGTTATTAAGATAATTTTCCACCATGGGGAACTAGTTAACGTCCAAAGTGAGGCAGTTGCGTCTTCAGGCGTATCCATAGCTTGAATCTTCTTGCTCATGTGTTTAGTAAAATGAGTAACGTTAGTGCTCACATCAGGTATATATGTACAGCACTGGGTATGAATAATGGCACAAGTTCCTCCTTGTGCAGCTGTCAGGGTGTCTAAGGCCAATCTGTTTCATAAAACCACCTTTCTAATTTGTGCTTGTTCAGCATTAAGAGCTGAAATAGCCTTTTGAGAATCTTGCAACGCTTGTTGAGTAAAATTAGTCAAAGCATCCACTCAGTAGCATAACATCTGTAGCTCCCAGAGAGGGAACAAACTCTGCAGCCAAATAACTGCACCAGTGAAATACAGACTTTGCCCACTGAGTTTTAAGGTGTGGTAAGCTGGCAGGCTTTTCTGGAAGCTCTGAAAATGTGAAGCCATGGGTAAAAGCTAGACCTAGGGTGCATCTCACTATCCAGCCAGGGGGAAGCCGAGCCCATAGGTAAGAGCCACATACCAATAGGTCCCTTTTGGAGCAAGCCAGCATGACTGAGATACCCAGTCCCAATCAGTGCTTGGCCAGGCAAAGGTAGGACTGGAACTGGGGTTGGAAAACACGGGAATGATTACGTTGCGTATTTCCTGAGGCAAAAATTCCAATTTTTCCAATCATTATAATTAAGTTGTTAGCTAACTTCTGGGGATGTCTCTCTTTGCTCTCAGCAAATAGGCACACTAGATATGAGCTGGGCTTCCCTGGTGACTCAGAGGTTAAAGGATCTGTCTGGAATGCAGAAGACTGGGGTTCGATCCCTGGGTCGGGAAGATCTCCTGAAGAAGGAAATGGCAACCCACTCCAGTACTCTTGCCTGGAGAATCCCATGGAGTGAGGAGCCTGATAGGCTACAGTCCATGGGGTCGCAAAGAGTCGGGCACGACTGAGCGACTTCACTCACTCACTCACTCAGATATTAGATGTCCTTTTTCAGGAGTTAGCCATAAAACCTCATCCCATATTTGATAAACGTCAGGTAAAAAGCCACCATATCTAGACCCATTTACCTTATGTGTAGTGAAATAGTCATTAAACCGAGACAATGTATAATCAAAATTAAAAGTCACCTTATGTCCATAGTTAAAGTACAAAGTGTTGCACCAGTCCATCTTAGGGCTGTTAGATGTCATCAGATTAAGAAGAGGCATCATATATGATTGCTGTCAAAGGTATTTGCAGACTTGGAGAAAGTCTTTTCCTTGAAGTGGAGATGTCCACCAAGGGAAGCCTTCCACTGATGAAGAGAGGAGCGCTCTGCAGACCCAGACCTAGCAGTTAGACCGATTGTGAAATGCAGCGTAGGAGCCCAGGACAGGAAGGCATTGTCTTGAAGATCAAATGGCAGAGTCAGGATTTTGGAGTCAGCAGAAGTAGGCTCACATAGATGATCAGGCCCATCTCAAAAGTACAAAGTCAGAGCATAGAAAGTGAAGACATAAAATGACGTCGCTTAGTTTTGGTCAGGGTGCCACTTCTTAACTCGAGTGTGATGCACCCACGAATCAATTCCTGGCTCTTTGACAGCTGTGGGAGAAGAAAGAATAACCTGGTAAGGGCCTTCCCAGAGGGGCTCGAGGGATTGGCCTCCAGACCTCGGTTCCTGGCTCAAATAGAGGCTTGCTTGACTCAGAGGCTGGGTCAGGAGTCACCCCCAGAGTTTCGTTAATTCCTGTTGAAAAGCTGAGAACTGAGTTACATATTTAGTTAATTCTAAGGCTTCAGGGTCTATAACAATGTCTGTGCATAAAAAGACCTTCCATAAACACATTCAAAGGGGCACAGTCCCTCCTTTTGAGGGGCAGTCCGAGCCCTTATTAAAGCTATGGGTAGAACTTTAATCCAATTGTCCTGCGTCTCTTGAGTTAATTTGCGCAGATGTCTTTTGATAGTGTCATTAGCTTTTTCAACCTTCCCTGAGGATTGGGGTCTCAAGGAACAGTGTAAGTGATACTCTATTCCTAGAGCTTTAGACACCCCCTGAGTTACAGCAGCTTTAAAGGCGGAGCCATTGTCACTCTGAAGGCTCCGTGGCAGCCCAAACCTGGGGATAATTTCATGGGTTAAAATTCTTATAACCTCCTTAGCCTGTTCACCATGACAGGGAAAACCCTCAGTCCATCCAGTAAAAGCATCCACCCAAACTTGTAAGCAAGAATATGCACTAGCTTTTGGCATATGAGTAAAATCAATTTCCTAGTCCTCTCCAGGATTCCACTTCGTTGTAATCCAGAGTTTGCTAGTTTTTCAGCCTTTGGATTATTTTTCTGACAAACTTCACATATTCTGATAATGTTCTTTAAAGTCTTCATTACATTTTTACCTTCAAACAAACGAGAAGCCATCTGGTAAGTACTCTCTACACCTAAATGAAAACTCTGGTGTAAGCCCTTAAGAATTTTCCATTGAGCATTTTCAGGAATTATTAATCATCCATCCTTGGACTGTAACCATCCTTTATCAGTAATCTTTGCTCCTCTTTTCTCATATCTTTCTAATTCTTCCTCAGTATATTGTGGTTTTTCCTGTTCCATAGGACCTGTCCAGATCAAAGGCGTCTGCAGTGAAAGTGTTCGTAAAGTGCCACTTTTCTGCTTGACAGTCAGCCAACTGATTACCTTCTGCTACTTTACTCCCATCCCTGCTGTGCCCTTTGCAATGCATAACAGCTACTTCTTTAGGACAATATATAGCAGTTAAAAGTCTCTCCATCTCTCTGAAATGCTTAATAGGTTCTCCTGTTTCTGTTTTAAACTGTCTTCCTTTCCATATTGCAGCATGAGCATGTAAGGTCAAATAAGCATGCTTAGAATCTGTGTAGATATTTACTCGCTGCCCTTTGCTTAGCTCTAGAGCTCAGGTCAGAGCCACAGTCAGTAACTGAGCACTGGTTCCCTGGGGGAAAGATTTTGCTTCTAAAACCTGGTCAGCCATCACCACGGTGTAACCTGCTTTATGCTTCCCATCTTGAACTAAAGAATTGCCATCTGTAATTATTTCCATGTCAGGATTGTCTAATGGAATATCCATTAGATCTTCCTGAGCTGCATAAAGTTAGAAATTGGGAACAATTGTAATCAGGTGTTTCATTTTCCTTTTCAAGAAGGAAAGTGGCAGTATTTAAATTTCCACAAACTTTAAGCTTAGTTATTGGTCCTTCTAACAACAATGACTGTTATTTAAGAAGCTGATTGTCATCCAAGTATTAGCCTTAAAGTTTAAGAGTCCATTCACATCACGAGACGTCAGTACAGTAAGATTTCATCCATTGTTTTGAGGGCTTCGGGTGTTAATAAAGCCGCTGCCCCAATTACTCTTAGGCAGTGGAGCCACCCACGTGAACTTACATCTAATTCTCTGCTTAGATAAGCAATAGGTTGCTGGTGAGGCCCTTGGGGTTGTGTCAAAACTTCCAAGGCTATACTTTTTCTTTCAGTGACAAACAAATTAAATTCTGATCCTGTGGGCACGCTCAAAGTGGGAGCTTGCAGGAGAGCAATCTGAAGAGGCTTAAAAGACTTTTGAGTACCTGGAGACCAAACCAGTTTGTCAGTTTGGGCCTGCTGAGTCTCAGTTATAAGTTTATATAAAGGCTGGGCAAGCTCCCAATAACCCAGAATCCAAATGCATCAGTACAGTAGCCTGTGATTCCCCCAAAATCCTCTCAATTTTCTTGAAGTCATAGGAAGGAGATGCTTTAATATAAGCTTAATTCTTTCAAGGCCTATGGTCCTAGTCCCTTCTGATATGATTAGGCCTAGATATCTAACAGATTGTTGACAAAACTGAGCCTTTTCCCTTGATGCCTTGTAACCACAGCCTGCCAGAGAGTTTAAGAAATCTTCTGAGGCTCGGGAACAAGCTTCCTCTGTCTCAGCACAGAGCAGAATATCATCTGCATATTGTAGCACCACTGCTTCAGAGCTATTCAAGTTTTGTAGATTTCCTGACAAATTTGACCCAAATAGGTGAGGGCTGTCACAAAATCCCTGGGGCAAAAATGTTCAGGTTAACTGAAAAACTGGCTACATAGGGTCTTCAAAGGCAAATAGAAATTGACTTTTCTCCGCCAAAGGCACTGAATGGAAAGCATCTTTTAAATCAATTACTGAGAAATATTTGCCTCATTCAGTAATTTCAGACAATAGAGTATAAGGATTAGGCACCACGGGGTGTAAAGGAACTACAGTCTCATTTATTTTTCATCAATCTTGAACTAGTCTCCATTTACTATTTGATTTCTTTATACCCAAAATAGGAGTGTTGCATGGACTGTTACAGGGAATTAATAGCCTCTGCTCCTTTAAATTCTCAATGATAGGTTTTAACCCTTCCTTAACCTCAGGTTTCAGTGGATACTGCTTCTTATATGGAAATAACTGTGGGTCTTCTTTAAGCTCTGGGGATCAAATCTATCCCAGTTTTTCAGGAAACGGTTCAAAAGGAGTGAGGCTAAAATTGTTAGTTCCCATCTGTGTGAGAGAAAAAAAGCATTGGAGACCCCTGGCCTTCCTACCTGTTACCCTCTCAGATGGATGGATGGATGATGGATGGAAGGATTTGTTGCAGGAAAGGGGACCCCTTCCAGGGCCCGAAACTGGGCTCTTGTCTAACACTTGGAAATGAATTGTCCGAGGAGACACATGTGCTGACAAAGCAAGAGATTTTATTGGGAAAAGGCACCCGGGTGGAGAGCAGTAGGGTAAGGGAACCCAGGAGAACTGCTCTGCCGCATGGCTCTCGCAGACTCCGGGTTTATGGTGATGGTGTTAGGCCTCTCGGCCTCCTTGCAGGGGTCCGTCGCCCAAAGAATCTCCAAGGCTCGGACTCGATGCAAACAGCAAGAGGATTTATTAGGCCGGGCGCGCCGGGTTCGATCACCACCAGGGAAGAACAAACCCCGAACATTCGTTACAAAGCAGTTTTTAAGCACAAAAACCACAAACAGGTACAGCTAGGGTGGAATGATCTGATTGGTGCTCAAGTCTCGGCATTTTTAGGGATAGGTTCATTTGTTATCAGGTCGACACATCTGTCTGAGCTGCAATTTTACTGCTAACTTGATCTTCTGTAAACTAATTTCCTGAGATGGTTTTCTTTTTTTTTCTTGGGGGTAAACATCCCCCGGAAAGCCTTCCGGAGGCTGTATTCCTGAGATATGAGCCCCTTACACATTCTTGAGATAAAGGTCTGTCTTAAGATTAACAAGGAGCCTGTTTTCTTAAGGCTCTAGTAAAACTTTAACCTTTATTTTTACCCACCCTTCCTCTCATTGAGATTAGCTTTCAGGTGGTCTTTGGCCAATCATTCTAATTCAGAGTCTTTCCTAGTGGTGCACGCATTACTCAGCCAATATGGATGCTAGCAAGAGGGATTCTGGGAAGTGGATGGACATGGAGTATCTCCTTTCAACCTTTTCCCGAACCCTTCCAGTTGATGGTGGCTTATTAGTTCTTTATTCCTATCAGGATCTCCTGTCATAAAACAACTCATACAAATGGTTGCTATGGTGCCTGGGCAGGGTGGGCGGTTTCAATCAGTGTGCTTTCCTAACAAATTGATCAGTGGGTGGATGGATGGATGATGGATGATGATGGGTGGATGGATGGATGAATGGATAGATGATGGATCAATGGGTGGATGGATGGTAGATGGATGGGTGGATGGGTGCGTGGATGGAAGAAGGGGTAAACAGAATGGGGTCCATTCACACAGTGGAATATGACTCGGCCATGAAAAAGAGTGAAGCTCTGACACGGGCTACAGTGTGGATGAACTTGAACACATGATACTCAGCGAGAGAAGCAGACCCGGAAGGACTCACTGTCTTGGTCTGCCCGGGGCCACCATAGCAAAACAGAAGGCTGGGGGCTTAGCAACAGGAACGCATTCCCTGCAGCTCTGGAGACCAGACGTCTGAGATCAGGGCGTCAGGATGGTCAGGTTCTGGTGAAGCTCTGTTCTTGGTGGGGGCTGGGGTCTTCACTGCATCCTCACATGGAGGAAGGGCTGAGGAGGCCTCTTGGGGGCTCTCTCTCATAAGAGCACTAATCCCATTCATGGGGTCTCCACTCTCACGACCTCATCACCTCCTCAAGGCTCCCGCTCCTTACACCTTCACCTTAGGGGTTAGGTTTCAACATGTGCATTTTGAGAGGGACACTAACATACAGCCCAGAATAATCACAAACTATATGACTGCATTTATAATAAACATCCAGAACAGGCAAATCCAGAGACAGGGAATGGGTGAGTGGGGCCAGGCTCTAGGGGAGGGGAAGGGCAATGGGAGGACCTGAATAAACCCTGCACCTTAGGATGTTAGGAATAAGCCAGTTCTGACTCCATGTTGGAACTGTGTCTTTGACTTGCTCTCTGTTACTTTTGTTACTATAATCACACATCATGGCCTGCCTCAGAGAACCTTGCCCTTCTGCCAGACTGTTAAAGTGCCTTTGTTCAGAACCCTGTCCACCTGTAGACGGCAGGAAGGAAGAGATTAACATATCTCCTGCCTGAGGCTTGGTGTTCTCCCAAGGTATTTGCGAGATTAACAACTTTTTTAGTTTGCTTCCTCACCTCCTTCTCTAATTCATAAAAGAACCTGGCATCCAGAACCCAACAACAGGGTTATTTGGAGACATTAATCGGCCATTATTTTGGTCAGCCAGCACTTAGGATACAGTCGTATTCCTTGCCTCAACACCCATGTCATATGGTGAGCATAGCAAGCTTGGACTCCTGACACCTGTCCTCAGCTGATTTTAATCTGCACCCTAAGCAGCTCTGTGCCAACTGCAGACAGGGCCTTCCCAGGAACCCTCATGCAGAATACCCCCAGCCCTCTTCCTGGTCAGAGCTGGCCCTGAACACCTCAGAGAAAGACCTGGACTAACAGCCGCTCCTGGGAAGATCAGTGACCTTGGGCTTCACCCTGTGTGGCCTTCTTTCGGCAGGTCTTCCAGAGGTTCCACTGCACCCGGGGCCCTGGGCTCCTGTCTCCAGCCACCAACCCTCCTCTCCCCTGACTCCTGGGCTCCTCTCTTTAGGAGAAGATCTTGAAATTCTCTCCCACTCGTGGGACAGAAAAAAGACTAGAAATGAAATCCGAGCTGCAGCCCCATGTCCATCTTGACCTTCAGGCCCACATCTTTTCCTTGCACCTATCAGGCACAACAAGACCCATTTTCTGCAAATGTGAGCCCCTGGTGGGTGAGGACTGGCTGACTGGATGAGTCGGCCAGCCCTTCCCAGCAATGCCTGGGCTGAGGTCTTTATAAACAACCCCCTTCAGGCAACGAGGCTTCTCTGGTGGCTCAGTTGGTAGGTGAGATAACCTGCAATGCACGGGATGTGAATTGGATCTCTGGCTCAGAAAGATCCTCTGGAGAAAGAGACAGCAACCCAGTCCAGTATTCTTGCCTGAGAAATCCCATGGACAGAGGAGTCTGGCAGGCTACAGTCCATGGGCCACAAGAATCTGACACAGCTTAGCAGCTAAAGCACCACCGCTTCCCTAGTAGCTCAGCTGGTAAAGAATCCGCATGCAAGGCCGGAGATCTGGATTCAGTCCCAGGGTTGGGAAGATCCTCTGCAGAAGGGAATGGCCACCCACTCCAGTATTCTGGCCTGGAGAATTCCATGGACTATATAGTCCTTGGGGTCGCAAAGAGTCAGACACAACTGAGCAACTTTCACTTGGGAAAAAAACCACCCCCTCGAAGTAGCAAGAGTGCCTGCAGTGGCACCTAACACCATCTTCTCTGCCCCTCAGGAGCACAGCTGGGCTGGTGAGAAGGAGTAAG
The DNA here is from genome assembly GCA_917880005.1 of Nanger dama. Classification (NCBI taxonomy): domain Eukaryota; kingdom Metazoa; phylum Chordata; class Mammalia; order Artiodactyla; family Bovidae; genus Nanger; species Nanger dama. Next base: position 63,329 of record CAKJTW010000319.1, on the reverse strand, counting down.
GGGTCGCACGTCATGGGCTGATTTCTTATTTGGGGATTCTTTTTCATTGTTCTAAGAGCTGGGTCCCAAAAGAACTTGCTATGATGAATGACAAAGCTTCTACTGCCTATATTTTCCTCTAGAATTTCATAGTATCTGACCTTACAATTAGATCTTTATTTTGAAAATCTGTTGCTAAGTCGTGTCCAACTCTTTTGTATTCCCATGGACCATAGCCTGGCAGGCTCCTCTCTGCATGGGATTTCTCAGGCAAGAATACTGGAGTGGGTTGCCGTTCTCTTTTCCAGGGAATCTTCCTGACCCAGGGATTCAAACCCGAGTTTGTTGCACTGACAGGTGAGCTCTTTACTACTGAGCCATGATAAGGTGAGATCTTTATCTTTGTTGATCAGTCACTCAGTCATGTCCGACTCTTTGCAACCCCATGGGCCATAGCACACCAGGATTCCCTGTCCATCACCATCCCCCAGAGTTTTTTCAAACTCATGTTCAATGGGTCAGTGATTCCATCTAATTCTCTTGTCTTCTGTCATCCCCTTATCCCCATGCTTTCAATCTTCCCAGTATCAGAGTCTTTTCAAATGAGTCAGTTCTTCGCATCAGTTGGCCAAAGTACTGGAACTTCAGTTTCAGCATCAGTCCTTCCAATTGAATATTGAGGACTGATTTCCTTTAGGATTGGCTGCCTTGATCTCCTTGCAGTCCAAAGGACTCTCAAGAGTCTTCTCCAACACCACAGTTCAAAAGCATCAATTCTTTGGGGTTCAGTTTTCTTTATGGTCCAACTCTTACATCCATACATGACTAGCTTTGACTAGATGGACCTTTGCAGGCAAAGTAATGTTTCTGCTCCTTAATGTTATCATTATACTGCTGCCTAATTCAGTTATGACATACACATAGCATATCTCTCTTTTTTGATTCTTTTACCACAGAGGAATTGCAGAAGGTCTAGCAAACTTCCCTGTGCTGAACATCAGATCTTTGTGGAGCATCTATTAGAGATACAGATTTCTGTGTATATGTTAAAGATACAGATTTTATTATATGTTTTAGACATACAGACTTTTGTTTATATCTAGAGGAAGCAAGGAAGGAGATAATCTTGCAGATTATTTATTACAGATATAGATTTGTTTATGTTAGTGATACATATTTCTGTGTAATGTTAGAGATTCTAAAATTTTTGTACTTGTGGGAGTAAAGTAATAAAAAGTGAAAGTGTTGGTTGCTCTGTCTTGTCCAACTCTTTGCCACCCCATGCCAGGCTCCTCTCCATGGAATTCTCCAAGCAAGAATACTGGAGTGAGTAGCCTTTTCCTTCTCCAGGGGATCTTCACAGCCCAGGATCAAAGCCAGGTCCCCTGCATCGCAGGTAGATTCTTTATTGCCTGAGCCACCAGGGAAGCCCATTTCTGGGAGGAAAGGGCAAGGAAAGAAGAAAGGAGGTAATCATTTTGGATTACCTATTTTAGATACAGATTTCTATGTATATGTTACTCCCTACCTCCTAATTCATCCTTGCTCTTTCAACTTTTTTGGAACCCTGTCTGTGTTTGAATTCTCAGAGTCTCTTTTGTGTTGTAAATTAGTTTGTCTACTTCCTTTTAAATTTTGCCTAGTATTCATATCATATGCTATTTTCTCCCTCTGTCTGCCTGACTGGTGTTGACCCTCCAAGGTCCATCCTTGTGATAACCAGTGGATAATGTCATAATTGCAGTGGCGGTTCTCATGGTTGAGTTGTGGTCCACTGTATATATGTACCACGTTTTCTTTAAGCTTTAATGTGCCAGTAGACATTTTGCTGGATCTGTGTCTTGGCTACTGTAAGTACTGCTGCAGTGAGTGTTGAGGTGTGTGTGGGTTTTCGAATGGTGGTTTTCTCGGGATATAGGCCCAGGTGTGGGAATGTCAGATCCTAGGCTTAGCTTTCTGGAAAGTGGTTTTTTTTTTTTTCTTTCCCTGACACAGGGAGACTGTCCTTTCCAGTGGCTGTTGCCAATGTCCATTCCCACATACTGGGCAGGTGGGATCTCTCCTCCTGGCTCACTCGTGCATTGCTGCTTGTCACATGTGAGAATGGCCTTTCTGAGGGTGGGATATGATTTGTCATTGTCACTTTAATTTGCATCCTCCTGAGGGATTTCAGCATCTTATCCTAGAGAAGGAAATGGCAACCCACTCCAGGGTTCTTGCCTGGAGAGTCCCATGGACAGAGGAGCCTGGGGGGCTGCTGTCCATGGGGTCACACAGAGTCAGAGGCAACTGAAGCGACTTAGCATGCATGCATTGGAGAGGGAAATGGCAACCCACTCCAGTGTTCTTGCCTGGAGAATCCCAGGGACAGAGGAGCCTGGTGGGCTGCCGTCTATGGGGTCGCACAGAGTCGAACACGACTGAAGCGACTTAGTGGCAGTGGCGGCAGCATCTTATCCTGTTGCAGGGTGGGGAATTTATTTCCCCCTTTATACTTTTATTTAAAGGGTGTCAGGAAAACTTACCTGTTGCAGTTGGTTTCTTGAACATCGGTTGTGTTTGGAATTTACGTCTGCAATGTCAGCCTCAGATCCTTTCCTGAGGGCACCTGTCATTCACAGCCCCAAAGGCCTTGTTCATTGGAAGTGTGAGTAAGCACTGCTGGTCAAGTTGTAAGTTACAGGAAATGTCCACAGGGCGGCAGCACTGTTTCATGCTCAACTCTCGTTTCTTGGGCAACCAGAGTCTGCAGGAATGTCTGCTCCCTGGCCTGTGAGTTAGAGGACTGTGCCTGAGTAAACACCCAAGGGCTTGTGTCCCCCTTCCTCTTCTCCCTAACGCTTCACTCTTCACGTCCGAATCATCCCGGCCTCGCCCACAGAACCCTGCTGAGGGGCCTTGGAGGATGCACTCTCAGGACAGAAGATTGAGCTGGGGACCCCAGCACCAGTCAACCTGCAGTCTCGGTTACTTTTCACAGTTCAAGGCCAGAGGGTCAGGTGATCATCCTTTGGTTAAACGAAGGACTCTGGTGGCAGCCAGAGCAAACCTCACAGTGCAGGTTAACGACGGGGCTCAGGTAAGGGCACCTGCCGGGCTGTTCAGCCCTACTCCTGGCCAGTCATGGGTCCAAGGCCATTCAGACTCCAGGGATGGGATAGTAGTCCAGGTCAGGGAGGTGGGTGGAAATTAGGCTTTTTTTTTTCTTTAATCTAATGGCCATGGTATACGGGAATATAGTTGACCTGCCATTTGGTGCTTGTTGTCAGTATACAGTCACCGGATTCAGTATGACATATATTAACATACAGCATATCTGTTCTTTTATGGATTGTTTTGCCCTTGAAAATCTTGCAGAATTTCAAGCAAAGTTCCCTGTGGTGAACATCAGGTGTTTGTGCAATATCTGTTAGATATACAAATTTCTGTATAAATGTGGAATTAGGAAGGATGGAGATAATCCTTGTGGATTACCCATTACAGATACAGCTTTTTGGGTATATGTGAGTATCAACCTCCTAATTCATTCGTGGTCTTTCCTTTTTTTTTTTTTTAAATTCTTTGTGTTTTGATTCTCAGAGTCTCTTTTGAGCTGTAAACTACTTCCTCTCTATTTCTTGCTTTTAATTTTGTCTAGAAGGGACATCTGTTATTCTCTTCCTCTGTTGCTGACTTCACTTGGTGTATGATCCACCAAAGTTCATCCTTGTGGAACCATTTGCAGAATTTCATAATTGCAGTGGCAGTTTTTCATGTCTGAGTAATAGCCCATTGTGTGTATACTGCATTTCTCTAAGATTTAGTCTGTCCATGGACATTTCCTGGGTCTGTGTCTTCGCTATTTGAAGTAGCGCTGATGTGAATGTTGTGGTGCATGTGTCATTTTGAATGATGGTTTTTGTGATATAAGCCCAGGTGTGGGTACAAAAATCCTAGGCTTAGCTTTCTTCAAATTTTTTCTTCTGGAATGTGGAGGCTGTCCTTTCTATGGGCTGTTGCCAAAGTCTATTCCTAGGGAAGATATAGGAGGATTCCATCATCTCCCTGCTCTTTCCCCCTTTCCTGTTTGTAGACAGCCAGAATTTCCATTCTATCAGATGGGATTAGATTTCTTGCTGTCGTTTTGATTAGCATTCTTCTAAGGCGTCTGTCTGCAATGCAGGAGACCTGGGTTCGATCCCTGGGTTGGGAAGATCCCTAGAGAAGGAAATGGCAAACCACTCCAGTATTCTTGCCTGGAAAATCCCGTGGACCATGGAGCCTAGTAGGGTACCGTCCATGGGGTCGCAAAGAGTCGGACACGACTGAGTGACTTCACTTGTAATAACTCTGGGTGCTGAGCTTCCTGTCCTGTGGCCGTTTGTGGTGTTTTTTTCTTTTCTTTTTTCATTTCTTTCTCTTAAAGGGAGTGAGGAAAATTTACCTTTGCAGTTGGCTTCTTGAAAGTCAGTTGTGCTTGAAATTTATTTCTACAATGGCTGCCCCAGGTCCTTTCCTGAGGGTAGGGGTAGTGAATACTTCCAGGTGAAAGTGAGAGTCACTCAGTCGTGTCAACTCTTTGCTGCCCCCTTGGAATTCTCCAGGCCAGAACGCTGGAGTGGGTAGCCTTTCCCTTCTCCAGGGGATCTTCCCAAACCAGGGATCAAACCCATGTCTCCCACATAATGGGCAGATTCTTTACCAGCTGAGCTGCAAATAGCTCCAGAGGCCTTGTTAATTGGAGGTGCTAGTAAACACGCAGTGGGCAAGAATGCTCAAACTACTGCACAATTGCACTCATCTCACATGCTAGTAAAGTAATGCTCAAAATTCTCCAAGCCAGGCTGCAACGATATGTGAACCGTGAACTTCCAGATATTCAAGCTGGGTTTAGAAAAGGCAGAGGAACCAAAGATCAAATTGCCAACATCTGCTGGATCATGCAAAAAGCAAGAGAGTTTCAGAAAAAACATCTATTTCTGCTTTATTAACTATGCCAAAGCCTTTGTGTGGATCACAATAACCTCTGGAAAAAGAGATGGGAATACTAGACCACCTGACCTGACTCTGGAGAAATCTGTATGCAGGTCAGGAAGCAACAGTTAGAACTGGACATGGAACAAGAGACTGTTTCCAAATAGGAAAAGGAGTACGTCAAGGCTGTATATTGTCACCCTGCTTATTTAACTTCTGTGCAGAGTACATCATGAGAAATGCTGGGCTGGAGGAAGCACAAGCTGGAGTCAAGATTGCTGGGAAAAATATCAATAACCTCAGATATGCAGATGACACCACCTTACAGCAGAAAGTGAAGAATTAAAGATCCTCTTGAAGAAAGTAAAAAGGAGACTGAAAAAGTTGGCTTAAAGCTCAACATTCAGAAAACGAAGATCATGGCATCCGGTCCCATCACTTCATGGCAAATAGATGGGGAAACAGTGGAAACAGTGACAGACTTTATTTTCTTAAACTCCAAAATCCCTGCAAATGGTGACTGCAGCCATGAAATAAAAAGATGCTTACTCCTTGGAAGAAAAGTTATGACCAACCTAGACAGCATATTCAACAGCAGAGACATCACTTTGCCAACAAAGTTCCGTCTCATCAAGGCTATGGTTTTTCAGTAGTCATATATGGATGTGAGAGTTGGACTATAAAGAAAGCTGAGCATCGAAGAATTGATGCTTTTGAACTGTAGTATTGGAGAAGACTCTTGACAGTCCCTTGGACTGCAAGGAGATCCAACCAGTCCATTCTGAAGGAGATCAACCCTGGGATTTCTTTGGAAGAAATGATGCTAAAGCTGAAGCTGCAGTACTTTGGCCACCTCATGCGAAGAGTTGACTCGTTGGAAAAGACTCTGACGCTGGGAGGGATTGGGGGCAGGAGGAGAAGGGGACGACAGAGGATGAGATGCTTGGATGGGATCACTGACTCAATGGACATGAGTTTGAGTAAACTCCGGGAGTTGGTGATGGACAGGGAGGCCTGGCGTGCTGCAGTCCATGGGGTTGCAAAAAGTCAGAAAGGACTGAGCGACTGAACTGAACTGGACAAGTTGTAGTTATAGAAAATGTCCATAAGGCGGCAGCACTTCTTCATGCCCAACTCCAGTTCCACTTGTAACCAGAGCCTTAGGGAAAGTGGGCTTCCTGGTTTATGAATGACAGTGAAATGTGCGTGAGCAAACATCCAAAGGCTTGTGTCTCACTACTTCTTCCCCTTAAAGTTTCACCCAGTCTCCCCTCCAGATTCATCCAAACCTGGGCACTGCTCCTGCCGAGGTCCTGAGAGGCTGCGCTCTTCACTGGACTCCAGCACCAGTGAACCTGGATTCTTGGTGACTTTACTCTGGTCCTCAATGCCAGAGGGTAGGCCACCATCGTTAGGGGGCACTAGGGATTCTGGTTCCAGCCAGGGCAAGCCAGACAGTGCAGGTTTATCAGGGGTGTCAATGAAGGGCACCTCCTGGCCTGTCTCGACCCCACCCTAATCCAATCCTGGGACTCAAGTCTACTCAGGTTCCAGGAATGAGATATCAGCCCAAGTTAAGAAAATGGCAGGGTATAAACTAGTAACTCCTTTTCTTTAATCTCCTGGGATGCTGTGCTGGGATGATTTTCAATTTTGTGCTTGTTGGCAGCGTACAGCCACCTGAGTCAGTTGTGACATATACAGACAGCATATCTGTTGTTTTTTTAATTCTTTTCCATAGAGGATATTGCACAAACTCGAGTAAAGTCCCATGTGATGATCCTCAGGTCCTTCTGGAGTATCTATTAGAGATACGGATTTTCTACACATGTGGAAGGAAGGAGATGAAAGCCTTTACTCATTTATTCTTTTGGCTCACTTTGTGTTGGAAATCTCAAAGTCTCTTTTTGTCTTGTAAATTTTTTTTATTTTGCCTAGAATGCTATTGTCTTTGGCTGAGTGATCTTCCAAAGCCCATCCCTGGGGCTAGCAGTGGTGTTATTTCAGTTTCAGTGGCAGTTTCTCTGGAGTGAGTAACAGTGCATTATCCACGTGTACCACATCTTTTTAAGTTTTGGCCTGTTGCTGACATCCTGCTGGTTCTCTGTCTTGGCTGTTGTAAGGAGTGCTGCAGTGAAGGTCGAGGTGCGTGTGTGTATTTGAATGTTGGTTTTCTCAGGATATCAGCCCAGGGTGGGAACGTCAGATCCTAGGGTTAGCTGTCTCAAGGTTCTGTCTCTTCCCCACCCTAGTCCTCTTTTCCTTTCTTATCATTTATCTTTTTTGTTCAGATGTATGTTTCAAACCTTACCAAATTTTGGGGGGTTGTTTGGTATAATTTGAGTACAGATTCCTTATCTGATATGTGGAAAACAGTCTCTTCCAGTTTGTGGTTCATTTTTTGATTTTCTGAATAAGGTATTTCATAGAGTAGAAGTTTTAATTTTTATAAATAATTTTATAATTTTTAATTTTCTGAGGACGTTTTAATTTTCTGAGGAAGGTTTTAACTTTCTGAAGAAGTTTTAAATTGTATGAAAATGAGTAATTGTATGGAAGTGAGTAGTTCTATTAATATTAATTATGAAAGATTTAGGAATGTTAATACTTTTATAAATTTATTCAATTTACATACATTATGCAAATTTTGATATTCAATTTACAAAAGTTATCAATTTTATGGAAGTTTTAATTTTATAGAAATTTTCAGTTTTATGGAGGTTATTAATTTTATGGAAGTTATTAATTTTGTGGAATATCTGTGTAGCAATATAAATATTTATCTACTGAGAGATATAAATATCTGTCTACATAGACATGTAAACATCTACAGAGAGATAAACAATTCTCTATATTGATATAAATATCTATGTACACATCTGTTTATATTTTTTGGGCAGGTGTGATTTTCAATCCTTATCAAATTTTAAGGAGCAGTTTGATACAATTTGAGTACAGATCCTTTCTCTGATATGTTTTGGAAATAGTTTCTTTCAGTCTGTGGTTCATCATTTGGTTTTCTGAATAAGGTGTTTCATGTCATGGATGCAGTCATCATCCACAGTGACTTTGGAGCCCAGGAAAATAATATCTGCCACTGTTTCCATTTCTTCCCTGTGTATTTGCCATAAAGTGATTGGACCAGATACTATGATCTTAGTTTTTTGAATGTTGAGTTGTACTCTAGTTTTTCATTCTCCTCTTTCACCTTCATCAAGAGGCTCTTTAATTCCTCTTCACTTTCTGCCATTAGGGTGATATCATCTGCATATCTGACATTGCTCACATTTTTCTAGCAACCTCATTTCTAGCTTGTGATTCATCCAGCCCAGCGTTTGCTATGATGTACTCTGCATAGAAGTTAAATAAGCCATGTAGCAAGACACATCCTTGACATACTCCTTTAGCAATTTTGAAGCAGTCCATTGTTCCATATGCAGTTCTAACTGTTGCTTCTTGACCTGCATACAGGTTTCTCAAGAAACAGGTAAGGTGGTCTGGTCCTCCGATCTCTTGAAGAATTCTCCAGTATGTTGTGAATCACATAATCAAAGGCTTTAATTCTTTTTTAATTTAAGTTTATGAAAGTTTTTAATTTTATGATATAAAAATAGATACTTATATTTTATGGTGTATATACCTATATTTTTGCATATGAGATATGTACCTACATTGTCATATAAGAGATATACACTAATATTTTCATGTGGCATACATACGTATATTGCCATATATAAAATATATAACTTGATTTTCATATGTGAAACACACATGGAATACTACTCAGCAGAATAGCAAAATAAAAATGGGAAAGTTTTAAAGGCAGGAGATGCCATCAAGAAACAGGTTTTGATGAGATTTTTAAAAATCACATAAAGTTGTTTTACTCTTGATTTTTGCTTTACAAAGAACTTATCAGTCAAGCCAATTAATATAACTACAGAATAAATATGCTTTTTAAAAAACTTAAGTTGCTTCTGTCAATGTTCTCTGACAAAACACTGTATTTTCATTATTTTTCACGCCTACAAATTGATTTCAATTCACAATGCCCTATAAGTAGAAGTCATTTAGCAGCCTTCTAGCTTCAGTCTGAGACTTTCATCTGTATTGAGATGTAAGACAGTATACTTGACTTGGAAGGGTTATTAAGTCTCTAAAAGCATCACTCAAAAGGCACAGTGATTTTCATTATGTTCCATGGACTGGTATTTGCAAATCTACTAAATCAGAATGGAACTGCCGTCTGATGATTTTAGTAAATAAGCCATCCAGGTGAATCTGAAGCACTGAAGCAAACTGACTTTTGAGAACTTCAGTTTTCAGTTTTTGCCCTGAAAATCCTGACAAAATACACAGTTACCAAGCCCGAGTTGTAAGGATTAGTATCATTAGAAGTTATAGTAAAATTTTCATCCTTTTGGTTAAAGAACAATAACAAAGGAGTGCACTCTGCTAATATATGTACGTATATTTTCATATATGAAATACATACCTATGTTTTCTTATATGAAATATATACCTAGTATTTCATATATGAAATATATACTGAGTACTGCTCAGCTAATAAAAAGATTAAACTAATGGCATTTTCAGCAGTATAATCCTAGAGATTATGATAATAAGTGATATAAGTCAGAAAGACAAAGAGAAATCCCATATAATATCACTTATATGTAAAATGTAAAGTATAACACCAATGAACTTATCTATGAAATGGAGACAGATTCATAGATATGATTACCAGTTACCAGTGGGAGAGGTAAGATAGGTGTAGGGGATTAAGAGATAGAAACTATGTATAATATCCATAAGGTATAAGGATATATTATACAGCATGAGGAAATATAGCCTTTATTTGTAAAACCTTAGATGGAGTATAATCCATATAAATATTGAATCACTATGTTGAATACCCAAAACTAATATAGTATTGTAAATAAACTGTACTTCAACTTAAAAATTGTTGATGGCTATCTACAAAAACAATAAAGTAGTCAAAAATAAAAAATATAAGTGAAATAAAAATGGGAAAATTTTAAAACTAGAAGATTCCACTAAGAAATTAATTTTGATGAGAACTTTAAAAATCACCCAAAATAGCTTTACTGTTTTAATTCTTGCTTTTCAAGAATTTATTAGTCCAGTCAAGCCAATTAATCTGCCTAATACTAAACCTTGCCAAGCTAAGGGCAGTAAGCACATTTGGTCACCATGCTTTTCCAAGAAGCCTCTAGTTGGCAAAGGTTTGTTTTAACTTTAACCTTTCTTGTCTCTGATTGTAGCTATTTCAGGAGCAATATTGTTCTGGTGGCAATATCACGTGGTCTAACAGGTCCTAAGATCACATTACCAAGGGTTTTCTTTTCACCTGAGCAACTTTTTAAACAGTCGTGCTGTGCTTCATCTTGCCAGTGATAAACTCTCACTGGAGAGGAAGTTGCCTGTGGCGCTGCTGGCAGCCTTCTGCTCTCATCCTGACATGCACCCATGTTGCCGTATCAGGAGCCTGGGGTCTGCAGAGCGCAGAGATTACCGTGTGGAAGGAGCTGGGAAGTGGCCTGTTTGGAGCATCCCTCTGGGCAGGTGGAAGGGGCAGAATGACGTTCTGTTAAGGTGATCAGGGAGCAGTCCATGTCAGAGGATGAATTCTTCCAGACCATCAGCTAAGTCTCTTCTGGGGAATCATGGTTTAGGCCTCACCATGAGAGGATGTTCATGAAGACAGGTCTGTCGGTAACATCTCTAAGGCCTGAATCAAGAGTCCACATATCATAGAATATACAATGGAATATTAATCGGCCATAATAAACGAAATAGTGCCATTTCATCCACATAAATGACCTAGAGGTTAGCATATTAAGTGAAGACACAGAAAGACAGATATCATATGATATCACTTATGTGTGGACTCTATGATGCAAATGAACTTCTTGACAAAACAGAAATAGTCTCAGAAAACAAACTTATGGTTACCAAAGGGGAAAGAGGTGGGGGACAATTTAGGAGTGTGATATCAGCAGATACGTACTACTATATATGAAATAGGTACACAAGTCCCTATGAACAGGAAGGGGAGCTATAATCAATATCTTGTAATAACCTAATAATCTGAGAAAGAACATGTGTGTAGGTATGTTTAGATATATGTATTATATATGCTTATATGTATTCCAAGACCAAATTTGCCTGTTACTCCAGGTGTTTCTTGACTTCCTACTTTTGCATTCCAGTCCCCTATAATGAAAAGGACATCTTTTCTGGGTGTTACTTCTAAAAGGTCTTGTAGGTCTTCATAGACCCGTTCAATTTCAGCTTCTTCAGCATTACTGGTTGGAGCATAGACTTGGATTACTGTAATATTGAATGGTTTACCTTGGAAATGAACAGAGATCATTCTGTCACTTTTGAGATTGCATCCAAGTACTGCATTTTGGACTCTTTTGTTGACCATGATGGCTACTCCATTTCTTCTAAGGGATTCCTGCTCACAGTAGTAGATATAATGGTCATCTGAGTTAAATTCACCCATTCCAGTCCACTTTAGTTTGCTGATTCCTAGAATGTCGACGTTTACTCTTGCCATCTACTGTTTGACTACTTCCAATTTGCCTTGATTCAGGCTATACAGCTTTGCCAAGAGAACGCCCTGGTCATAGCAAACACCCTCTTCCAACAACACAAGAGAAGACTCTACACAGGGACATCACCAGATGGTCAACACCAAAATCAGATTGATTATATGCTTTGCAGCCAAAGATGGAGAAGCTCTATACAGTCAGCAAAAACAAGACCGGGGAGCTGACTATGGCTCAGATCATGAACTCATCGCCAAATTCAGACTTAAATAGAAGAAAGTAGGGAAAACCGCTAGACCATTCAGGTATGACCTAAATCAAATTCCTTATGATTATACAGTAGAAGTGAAAAATAGATTTAAGGGACTCTATCTGATAAATACAGTGCCTGATGAAATATGGACAGAGTTTCACGACATTGTACAGGAGACAGGGATCAAGATCATCCCCATGGAAAAGAAATGCAAAAAGCAAAATGGATGACTGGGGAGCCCTTACAAATAGCTGTGAAAAGAAGAGAAGGGAAAAGCAAAGGAGAAAAGAAAAGATATAAGCATCTGAATGCAGAGTTCCAAAGAATAGCAAGAAGAGATAAGAAAACCTTCCTAGCGATCAGTACAAAGAAATAGAGGAAAACAACAGAATGGGAAAGACTAGCGATCTCTTCAAGAAAATTAGAGATACCAAGGGAACATTTCATGTAAAGATGGGCTCGATAAAGGACAGAAATGGTAGGGAGCTAACAGAAGCAGAAGATATTAAGAAGAGGTGGCAAGAATACACAGAAGAACTGTATCAAAAAGATCTTCACGACCCAGATAATCATGATGGTGTGATCACTCACCTAGAGCCAGACATCTTGGAATATGAAGTCAAGTGGGCCTTAGAAAGCATCACTATGAACAAAGCTAGTGGAGGTGATGGAATTCCAGTTGAGCTATTTCAAATCCTGGAAGGTGATGCTCTGAAAGTGCTGCACTCAATATGCTAGCAAATTTGGAAAACTCAGCAGTGGCCACAGGACTGGAAAAGGTCAGTTTTCATTCCAATCCCAAAGAAAGGCAATGACAAAGAATGCTCAGACTACTGCACAATTGCACTCATCTCACATGCTAGCAAAGTAATGTTCAAAATTCTCCAAGCCAGGCTTCAGCACTACGTGAACCTGTTTCATCTTCCCCTGCTTATGGTCAGCCCATTTGTTCACCCTGCAGAAAGGACTTGGCATTCCTTAAAGGACTGAAGCTCCCCAAACAGGGCAAGACCACTTGGGCTGCTGATTTGGACTCTGAAGAAGTCCAAGGAGTCTGGGAAACCTCAGACTGTGGGTCCACCTGGAGGCAGTTTGTATTTTTGACAAGAATCACTGGAGAGTTGGACCCCTGGGAAGTGACTTAGGAAACTCATGCTATCAGAGAGAAACATGGACCCCACCAAGCAGAGGTCATTGGGAAGGAGGGTCTGTGTAATCAGGAAGGGTGTGACCAATAAACAGGACCCGGCAGCCAAGAGGAAACAAGCAGAGAGGGTGGCCGGAGGTGAGGGAGCCGGCTTCCATCTCCACCTCTGAGTCTCCAGGACTGGCAAGTCCAGGGGCCCCGGGAGAGGGGGCCTGGGAGGGACCAGGGGTCTCTGGCACCCCTCCCCCTCTAGCAGATGAAGAAATAGACTCAGCAGCAGTGAGTGCCCTCCTCGAGGGGACGGGGCAGGTTTGTGCAGAACGAGGGTGGACGGGGCAGAATCCCAGCCTGGAGGATGCTGCCGCCATACTTGTCACAAGCAGCGTGGAGCCGTGAAGGGACAGCCGGCCTGGGGACAGGGCACCTGGGTCCTGAATGCTCTGACTCTGCCACACCCACGGTGACTCTGGACAAGTGCTGCCCTTCCCTGGGGTCCAGCTGCTCCTCCACTATGATGAGAGGGTTGGACTAAGCAGAGGACCTTTACACTCTCTTTGAGCTCCACAGTGAGGGGACTGGACCTTGTCTTGGATTTGTGAGAAATGACCCTTAACCTCCCAACAAGAGGGATGGTGTAGCCACCCTCATGAACCACCTGAGGTTAGGACAGTGAGCCCCTCAGGTGAGCCAACCCTGGGCAGTTATTGTACTAAAGCTCAGAAGCATAGCCATCTTCTTGGGAGGTGAGCTCCCAGGGTTGTGTTCTATATTATTCAGGAAAATAGTAGAATATGAGATTCTTCCACCCAGACTTGTGGAGGTCAATGCATATTTGCTTTTGTCAATGAAAAAATTAACCAATAGTCGAGTTAGAAAGAAAAGGAAAATTTTATTCAAAGTAACCTGAGGAGTAAAGCTGCTGAAACAGTCTCTCAGGAAGCTCTGAGAACTGTTGAGAAGAGTACGTGGGGAGCAGTAGGTATGTGACTTAGAGGAAGGGAGACATGCCACCAAGCACACACCTTGCTACAGGTTACTGCTCTTCCAGGACAACAGCCATCTTGTTTAATGGTTTTTGTGCTTTTCTAAATATGGGATGAGATGGTTGGATGGCATCACCGACTCAATGGACATGAGTTTGAGTAAACTCTGGGAGCTGGTGATGGACAGGGCAGCATGGTGTGCTGCCTCCATGGGGTCACAAAGAGTCAGACACCACTGAGCGACTGAACTGAACTGAATACGGGAAGATGCAAAAATGTGTTATTGAAAATTCCTCTTGAAATATCTGAGGGCTGGTTCTCCCAGTTTTCCCAGAACACAAAATGCTTCATCCTGATTTTGGCTTTGGAGTCTTTTCAGGGTGGATTGTATGTCAGTGACCACAGTGGCTAATGGCTTCGTGCTTGTAGAACTGGGTGGTGGGCAAGATTCTTTATTACAGTCCTCTCCATTTCTGTCTTAATTTCAACAACCAAAATTTGGGAGACATTTTGGACCAGTCTGTCCCAGGGTGCTAAGAATGCTCCTTCCCGGGTCATCGAAGGATTTCTCTGATAAACCACTCAAGTGCTATTACTCATCTAGTTCTCTTAATAGTGAACAAAAGCATCTGGACCACCTGTCTTTCTAGTCTATCAGGTTCCAGAAAATGGTTTCCGCTTTCTGCCTCTTCCCATATCTATTGTCACACTATTACAGCCAAGGATCTTATAGAAATCTGCTGCTGCTGCTATGTCGCTTCAGTTGTGTCCGACTCTGTGCGACCCCATAGACGGCAGCCCACTAGGCTCCTCTGTCCCTGGGATTTTCCAGGTAAGAATACTGGAATGGGTTGCCATTTCCTTCTCCAATGCATGAAAGTGAAAAGTGAAAGTGAAGTCGCTCAGTCATCCCGACTGTTAGCGACCCCATGGATCAGGTCAATTGTTTCAAGTAGTCTAAGCACCATTATTTTTTAACCACAAGGTTGATAACACATTTGTTAATGCAAGAAACGAAACTCTTGTAAAACAGGCAGAAAATAGCTAGGGACGTTAATCATGCAATAAGTAACCAGTGTTACCTTCTAGTTACATGGCTGGGACCAGAGGAATAAAGTGACCTTTATGGCTGAGCAGGTATTTCTGCCGTCAGGGTGGGCTGGTTAATACAGATGCACAATGCACATTGGAGAGGAGTGCAGTGCAAAGCGCAAGTCACTGTCATGTCCAGCTCTTTGCGACCCCATGGGCGGCTATACGGTCCATGGAATTCTCCTGCCAAAATACTGGAGTGAGCAGCCGTTCTGTTCTCCAGGAGATCATCCCAACCCAGGGATCAAACCCAGGTCTCCTGCATTGCAGGTGGATTCTTTAGCAGCTGAAAAACAAGGGAAGTCCCTAGAAAGAAAGTTTTCCCTGCCTGGGACTCGAACCCTGGCTGTGGTGGTGAAAGCACTGATTCCTAGCCACTAGACCACCAGGGAGGGAGGAACCCAAATGGGCAGAGAAACATTTTTCATGTTTATATTTTTCTTATCTTAGCCTAAAAATATGAGTTTTACTTCATTTTTCTTAAGATTTTCCTGCCATGGGCACCCCCTCCCTGGGAGCCCTCCACCTCCACCCAACCTGCCACTGGATGAAGATCACGCTTCATCCCAGCACAGGACTGAGGGGCAGCAGTGGGGGTCCTTCCCCTCTGCTTGCCTGGCTTGCCTGCTGACACTAGATGCTGGGCTCTGAGGCTCTGCGGTTGAGGGCAAGAGAGGAAGAAGGCTTGTGATGCCGTCCAAGCCACCAGTCACTGCAAAGGGCTGCTGGTCTCAATGCAGGCGAGCACAGACACAGACACACACACACACACACAAACACACACACTGAGTGTGCACAAGGGCACAGAGTTTAAAGAGAGGCATCCAGGTGCTGTCATGGCCCCTTTAAGAGTTAGAGGGACAGGATGTTGGCACTGGGGTGGGGCCCAACCTCTTGTGGGCCCACCCCCTAGGCCATACCCCCAGGCTCTGGTCCAGGTATGGGCAGAGAGTCCCAGAAACCTAGGTTTGGCTGAAGATGGAAATTGGCTAGGACACTTTTAGCCCTAGACAAATTTGAGAAAATTACAGTGTGTGGATTTTGGTTTTGCGAAGGTGAGGGGCAGAGGAGGGTATGAGGAGGTGTTTATTTTCTTTTATCTTTATGTGTATGCTCAGTCACTGTTGTGCCCAACTCTTTGTGGCTCCATGGACTATAGCCTGCCAGGCTCCTCTGTCCATGGGATTTCCCAGGCAAAAATACTGGAGTGGGTTGCCATTTCTTCCTCCAGGGGATCTTCCCAACAAAGGGATTGAACCTGCATCTCTTGCATCTCCTGCATTGTCAGGCAAATTCTTTATCACTGAACCGCCTGGGAACCACCTGGGAAGCTTTTTAATATTGAAATTATAAGGGCTTATGAACATAGGCAAAGGAACAAGGCTATTCTCTATGACTGACAGCAGGGACTGATGGGAACTAGGAGCTCCAAGGGATTTTTTGAAAATTACATATATTTGTAGAGATTATATTATGTCTGAGTCCCCGAGAAACAGGAAGAAGCAGCAGAAAGCAATTGGCACAAGAGCCATGTGTGTGTCCCCTCACGCTCAACTAATGCATTTTTCATTACTACGAAAGCAGCAATCCCACCACCTCATCCACCTGCCCAAGAAAATTAAAAAATTCCCTTTTAAGAATAGGGTCCCCTGGTAATTTTTGACCTCCCGACTAGAAAAAAGAAAAGAAAACAAAAGAAAACGAGAATACCCTGGCTAACATCCCTTTAAGTCTGCAGCGGCCACACTCTTCTCCCTGCAGAGGCAGGACCTGCAGTTTTGATCACTGAGGCAGGAGGGCCACATTGCTGCCCCTCACCAACACTGCAGACAGGTGTCTTCAAGATCCTGGCTTCTTCGGTAGCTCCTTTTAAATTCCCTTGATAGTGGTTGGCGTGGAAGTCATCTCAACTTCCTCTAAGGTGCCATCTAGGCCAGGAATCCCCCAATTCTTGGGCCACGGACAGGTACTGGTCTGTGACCTGTTAGGGACTTGGCTGCACAGGAGAAAGTGAGCAACCGGCAGGACCTACTCCATTCCCCTGCCCTACCCCACGGAGAAATGGAAAATTTTTCTTCAGGAAAACTTATCTTGATGCCAAAAATGTTGGACTCCGTTGTTCTTGGTAGTGTATTTTAGTAAGCCTACAAAAATTCTGGAGACAATCTTAGGTGGGGCTGAGCACCAGGTGGGGCTCAGGAATTCAGGGTCTCTGCTTTGGACTCCCACTCACTGGGAATTATTGGCCTCCAGAGATTTATTCTTTAAATAGATGAGAGGCACACTGTATACTCTCCCCTACTGGGAGAAAGTGGCCCAGTGACTAGCTACTTATCCCACCCCCACATACACACACACCAACTAAGGCACCGCCAAGGGGACAGACACGCTTTGGCAACAAGGCCCCTCCAGAGGCCGAGGGTGTAAACAGGTGCGCAGAGGGCTGTGTGCTGGGAGTCACGAGAAGGAAGGAAGAAGAGAAGGAAGAGAAGGAAGGAGTCTCAGGCCCAGGTGGGTCAGAAGAAGGAAAATGGGGAGAGGTGGTCAGGACACAGGAGACAAGAAAACCAAGGATGACCCGATCAAAGACAAAAAGCAGAAAATGTAGAAAAGATGAGAGAAGCAAGAGAAAGAGGCAAAACGGGACTTGGGCAACCACACAAAGCAGGAAGGAAACAGAGCAGAAGGAGGGAAGGAAATAGAAAAGATGAATGGAGAAGGATGTGAGGAGGGAGAGAGGAGCCAGGAAGAGGATGTCAGAGGATTGCAGAACTTGGTAAGAAGACGGAATCCAGAACCCCTGGGAAGAACTCAGTACCTGATAAAAATGAAGTGGATCCAGTATGCCATGTCAGCCACATAAATCAGCAGGTTGATGGCTGTCAAGATGGCCACAGTCAGTTTTTGGTCCCAGATGCATAGTGTGGAGGGAAGCTCATCACTGCAGCTCACATCACTGGACCGCTGGGGCTGCCCGCCGAACTCCTCATTGAACTGGTAGAGTGGCCAGAGGACCAGTGCACTGGCATAAAGGAGGACAGAGAGCATGGTCTGCCCCAACAGGAAAGGAGGGAAGAAGGTGTGTAGTCTGTTCTCGAATTCGACCAGCTTCAGCAGCATGGCCACAGCCCCCAGCGTGAAGCAGATGGAGTACACGGCCACGCACCACACCAGGGCTGGCTGGTGCTGGTGCAGGTAGGTGTTACTGATGAAGGCGAAGATGATGCAGGCCACCGATGTCTCTAGCAGCTTGAACAGGCCATGAATGGTAGCAAAATAGAAAGTGGTCTCACCCAGGAATAGTAGCCAGAGAAAGGCCCCTTCCAAGGCATAAAGCACACACGCAATGCAGGAGAATGCAGTGGCGGCAGTGGCCTGGTCCCGGAAGGGGCCGTGAGGCAAGAACTTGATGTAAGGGATGGCGTACATGATGGAGGCTGAGAGGCAGAAAACGGTGGCGAGGCAGGCATAGGTGAAGAGAAAGCTCTTCCCAGAAAAGGGGAGACTGGGCTGGTACTCGCCTAATTGGACTATGAAGGTGATGAGGGTGATGACAAAGCAGAAGCACCAGATGAACATGGACCAGTGACTTACAGCCCCCATTCCGGTGCCCAAGCTGGCCACCAGTGAGAAAGCCGCACACGTGGAGAACAGCTGCAGCAGGCGGTAGAGGCATAACCTGACTCTATCAGTGTCCATGTCTGGTACAGCACGAGGAGGTCCTGATGGTTGTTCAGGTCACGGTCACTGGTATGGCAGTGATCTTCACTCAGAATCCACTGGAGAAAGATCCAGGTTCCAAGGCAGATTAAGTCAGATGCCAGGGAAAGGCTCAGGGCCCTGTGACGGCTGAGGCTTAAGATCTGTGGAGTTGGAACCAATGGCCCAGACACTTGCGTAACAGCACAGATGCTCCAGAAGGATTCTCCCCACCCATCACCCTTGGCCTTGTCATGAGACTTGTCTCATCTCACAGCTGGGTTGGATCTGGCCTCAAACCATGAACACGTTTTAATCTCTTTATGCTGTGTGCCATTATCTACAGAGACACAGGGGAGGGTGGCCCTTATCTGCAATCCCAATGCTTCAAGGATCTGAAAAAAAAAGATAATGTTTAAAAAATATCTTTGGGTAGCAAATTTTACTGTAAGAGACATGAGACTATTTGCAGTCTATATTTATTCCAGTTAGTGTGAATTTCTAAAGTTATTTTACAGAAACAATAATGTATTTGATTACAAGGTGTTTTCAGACCCCAGTAGGGTGTCATGTCGCAGAGAGCAGATACATCATTTCACTTATTTGAGGCTGAAAACTTCTAAATTCTGAAGCATATCTGAACCCAAGGTATTCAGTAAAGGGATTGTGGATTGTCCTGCTGATCCCATTTTACAGATGAGAAAGTCCAATCAAGTGCCTTGCATAAGGTCAAAAAGTGCAGAGTGGGAACCCAGATAAAAACGCTAAAGCTGTGAATTTGAACCCTTGGCTCTACAGCCCACACAACAGGGCAGGGACCGGGGGTGGGAGCCCAGGACAAAAACTTGGGGCTTTGGGACCCAGGACACACCTTCAGGGCCACGGCCTCCTTCCACAGCATCTGAGGACACACGTGTCCCGGCCTGTCCTCCCTGCAGCATCACTAGAAGGAGCTGCCATCTGAGGGGACCCAGCCCCACCCGGAGGAGGGCAGCCTCAAGGGTCAACAGGGAGGAGCCATGGGGTAAGAGCAAAGCCGTGGAGACAAGATAATGTGGGAAGTAGGGGCTATTGTGAATCCCCTCCCCACCCCCTCAATTTTGCCTTCCCATGTGACTCTCACTGGGAAGGGAGGAGACTTCAATCCAGTATGACCCCAAGGAGGAGTGTCTTGAAGAAACTGCAGAATAAATTAACGTGTTTGGCTCTTAGGGCTTCCCTGGTGGCTCAGACGGTAAAGACTCTGCCTGCAATGCAAGAGTCCAGAGTTCAAACCCTGGGCTTGATTCCCTGGAGAAGGGAATGGCAACCCACTCCAGTATTCTTGCCTGGAGAATTCCATGGACAGAGGAGCCTGGAGAACTACAGCCTATGGTGTTGCAAAGAGCTGGACATGACTGAGTGACTAACAATTTCACTTACACTTCTTTTTGGCTCTTAAGCTCCAAAGCTACCATTCAGGTGGGAGTCTGGAAAGATCTAAGAGTGAGAAGGATTCTCCTGGCCTGGGAGACTGGTTAGCAGTTTCCAAGACTGGAAGAAGGGATTGGAAATGAACAAGGATGCTGTGCCTGACGCTGAGTGGAGCCTTTCAGGGCATCCAGGGAAGGGGTGGGGATGGATGGATAATCACCCCCTTTCAAGGGCAGGAGCTGAAAGAGGAGGCCCCTGCAGGACCCCTGGGAGGGGACAACCCGAGGATGCTCCCAGGACTGGGGTGGAGGCTGGCGGCAGAGTGGAGATGACTGGAGGGGAATCCCAGGGTCCCAGTGGCCCTGAGGCAGACAAATGACCCTTAACCTCCTGCAACAGGAGGGATGGAGCAGCCACCTTCATGAACCACCAGGCTTGGACAGTGAGCCCCTCAGGTAAGCCCACCATGGGCAATTCTTTTACTAAAGCACCGAGGCATTGCCATCCTCCTGGGAAGTCAGAGCCTAGGTTGGGGCCCAATTAGATTCAGCAAAATAGTATAATATGGGATTCCTGCACCCAGACTTGTGGAGGTCAATGCATAGTTACTTTTACGGATAAAAAATTAATCAGTAGTCATTCTAAGGAAAGAATAGGAAATTTTATTCAAGCCAACCTGACAATTACAACTGGGGACACAGTCTTCCCGAGGAACAGGCATCTATTTAATGGTTTCAGTGCTTTTCTGAGTATGAGAGAATGCAAGAAACTGGATTCATAAGTATTTCTCCTGAAAACATTTATGTGAGTTTCAGTGTTGCCAGTTTTCCTGGAGCACAGAGGGCCTCATCCTTATCTTCACCTTGAATTTCTTTCAAGGTGGATGGTAAGTCAGTAACTGCAATTGCTAGCTAGTGACTCGATTCTTGTTGAACTGGTAGTGGGTAACATTCTTTACTCACAGTCTCGTTCCTTTTGGTTTTAATTTGAACCAAAGTTTAGGAGGCATTTTTCACCAATTTGTCTCTGGGGGCTAGGAATACTCATTCCCAGGTCAGTCAAGAATTTTACTGATAGATCACTCAAGCGCTATTTCTCATCTTGTCTTGGTAACAGTGACCTAATACCCCAAACCATCTGTCTCAAGAGTCTGTCAAGCTCTAGAAAATGATTCCTTCCTCTTGTTTCTTCCCATATCTAATAAATGTAAATACACAAGTAATTTTTACTTTCCTGGAATTTCTGGTTACTATCAAACAGTGCTGTCAATCATAGAAAGAGGCCTTGTCCTTTCTCCCATGTCTATAATGTTCTTTGTTTAAGCCTCGATACAAAGATTTTTAAAAATAAAATTGACATGCTCTAATTGATCCAAATTTTCTTACAACTGAGAAAAACTGGGCAGACTTTTGTCCTCACACAAATCACCGTCTCTGTGAGGTCTTCCCACAGTCTCCCCACTCCCAACTTTCCCCAGAGTCTGGGGACATGGCCCAGCCCAAGACAGCTAGTATTTGCACCCCTAAACTCTTAACTTTCTGACCCTTAGCTCTTAAAAGGCTCCCACCAGCACTTGCGTGACTCTATCTAAAGGTGTGTGCCTGAGTGCATGCTCAGTGTGTGGGTCTGTGTCTGGTCGTGTGTGTTTGTGTTCATACATGCCTTGACACCAGGAGCCCTTTAAAGTAACTGGTGGCTGTGAAGTCATTCCAAACCTTCTTCCTCTCCTGCTCTCAGCCAAGCCCAGCCCCCCCGGGCCAGCATAGGTCCAGGCCGCGTCGGTGGCATAAACCACAGATGCAGGAGAATGCAGAGGCAGAGCTGGTATGGTTCCAGAAGATGCCTTAAGGCAAGACTGAAGGTAGATAAGGGGGTTATTGATGGAGGCTGAGAGGCAGTAGTGGGTGACATAGCAGGCCCAGGTGATGAGAAAGTTATCCCAGGAGAGGCGTAGGTGACACTGGAGCCCAAATAAGTCAACTATGAGAATGCAGAGGGTCACGGTGAAGCAGAAGCACCAGATGAACATGGGCCAGTTACTTAGGTCCACCATCCAAGCGCCCACTCTGGCCACCAGGAAGAAGGCCATGCAGATGGATAGCAGCTTCGGGAAGCAGAGGGAGTCGCCCATGATGGTCAGAGAGCCTAGGCCGGAGGAAGGTCAGAAGGAGGACGTGATGGTCCTACGGGTCACCGTCGGAGGACTGCACTTTGATCCTCTGGAACAGACACCTGAGAAAGGTCCAGGTCAAGAGCAGATTAAGTCAGACGCCTAGAAAAGGCTCAGGGCCCTGTGAGGGCTGAGGCTCAGGATCTGTGAGCTGGAACCACTGGCTCAGACATTCGGGTAACAGCACAGCAGCTCCAGAATGGTTCTCCCCACCATCACCCTTGGCCTTGTCAGGAGACTTGTCTTGTTTTGAACCTCACGGCTGGATTGGGTCTGGCTTCAAACCAGGAACATTTTAAAAATCTCTTTGTGTTTTGTACCATTATCTATGGAGACGCAGTGTAGGATGGTCCTTACCTGAAGTCCCAATTCTTCTAGGCTCTAAAAGTGAAAGTTGCTCAGTCGTGTCTGACTCTTTGAGACCCCATGGACTATACAGTCCGTGGAATTCTTCCAGGCCAGAATACTGGAGTGGGTAGCCTTTCCCTTCTTCAGGGAATCTTCCCAACCCAGGGATTGAACCCAGGTCTCCCACATTGCAGGCGGATTCTTTTCCAGCTGAGCCACAAGGGAAGCCCCCAAGAATACTGGAGTGGGTAGCCTATCCCTTCTCCAGTGGATCTTCCCGACCCAGGAATCAAACTGCAGTCTCCTGCATTGCAGGTGGATTCTTTACCAACTGAGCTATGAGGGAAGAATACTTTTAAAAACGGTTCCTTAGAAAATTTGACCTGAACAGACAAGAGACATTTCATGGTTTTTATTATTTTACTTAGTGTGAATACTTAAAAGTTCAGTGACAGAAACACTAAAGTGTATGATTCTAAGGTGCTGGCCTCCCAGTGGGACCTGCCAGGTGTGGGGGAGGGGCGCCAGCTATCAGGGAGTGCCGGCAAAGTCTTGCTGTCTGTCTGCAAATTTGTTCCCAACTTAACCTCCATGAAGTAAGCCTGTGATATATATTTATGGCTAAATGACAAGTCTGGGTCCATTTAATGGCATAGAGTGAGTTCTTGGGGAAGGAGAGCCATGGAGGTTCCTGCTGTGTGACCCTGGGCAAGGCTCGTGCCCTCTCTGGGCCTCAGTTCCCCCCACCTGGAAAGCAGCAGCTTTACCGGAGTCTCTCCAGCAGCCCTTCCTCCACTCTACTCTGTAAGCCTGGACATGGTGCCCCGTCAGAGCACAGCCTGGATGTGGCTGAGCCCTGCCTGCCCAGCAGCCAGGCGTGTGGACTGGAAAACAGTGAGCTGGGAAGGACATGGCTGGGACAAAGGAAGGCGGAGGAGGTGCAAGAAGGGCAGAGAAGGAGGAAGCTAGTAGGAAAGACACTCAGAGTGACAAGGAAGTTGTGGGTCTGTGAGGGGCCTGTCGCATGGTGCACTCAGTCATGCCAGCAACCCCTTCCCTTTCCCCTCCCCCTCACAGAGGACCCAGAAGGCCCTGCCCCACTCTGGACATCAGCACATGCAAGCTTGATTTGCTCCAGATCAGAGACTGCAGACCAGTTTGTACTGGGGGTGGCCCAGAGGTGTGTTAGGTTTTCCTTCACAGTGTACAGAGTAAAGTATTATTTCTTCACTAAGTGTTTGGTAGCTGCAGTGTTTTAATTTCACATGAAAATCCACATTTCTAGCTCCTGATGAAGCCTCAGGAGATCTGGTGTCACTGGGCTGAGTGCCTGAAGGCAAGTAGGTGGAGCTGAGCAGCCGCTATGCCATTTATATTGTTTTCCATTCTCATCTCTGTTTAATATTTTCTCTGTTTTCTTCATCTTATGTATAACTGACATAAAGCAGGACCGTGATCATCTCCCATGTGCCCCTTTCCCTCTTGGGTGTGGCCAGGCTTCCTGCCTGCTCACAGGAGTGTCCACCCCCCCCCATCCAGGGAGCATCCAGGTCCTCAGCCTCATGGACAGCCTTCAACACATTTCACAGGCTCTGAAATCACAGGTAGACATGTGTGTACATACATGCACATGTGTCTGTAGGGCATATCTGTATTTTTTTTTCCTGTTTTATAAACATGAGATTTTGTCATCACACAACATCTTGCTTTTCTACCACCCCTGACAGTTGCAGCTGGTCCTCTGCAGGGTCCTTCGTCCTTTCCACCCCCTTTACTTATTTCCTTCCCTCCTGGCTCCTATGGGTGTTTGGACTGACCCACTTGTCTAGGTCAGTGGATCCTCCCTTGTGAGTCTCAGACACAGGGGGACCCAGGAATATGACAAGGGGTCTTGGAATCTATGTGACTATCATGCTCTAGAACAGGAGGTCAGAATCCATTTCTGGAAACTTAGAAAAGATATGACAAAGACTCTATTCTGGGTATTCATCTTGGTTTCCTTTACCTATAGCAAAAAAAATTATTACTATTTTGATTGCTTAAAACAACAGAAATTTATGTGCCATAGTTTTAGAGGCCCGAAACCTAAAGCCAAGTTGTCAGCAGGGCTGTGCTGTCTCTTATGCTCCAAGAGGGTCATTCCTTTGTTCTTTTTAGCTTCTGCACGCCCCTTAGCTTGGGCTTCCCTGGTGTCTCAGACGGTGGAGTCCGCCTGCAATGTGGGAGACCTGGGTTTGAACCCTGGGTTTGGAAGATCCCCTGGAGAAGGGAATGGCTATCCGCTCCAGTATTCTGGCCTGAGAAGTCTATGGACAGAGGAGCCTAGCAGGCTACAGCCCACAGCTGAACAGGACTGAGCGACTTTCACTTTCACTGGCTTGTGGCACTAGTGGTAAGGAACCAGCCTGCCAGTGCAGGGGACATAAGAGAACTGAGCTCAATTCCTGGGCCCGGAAGATCCCTTCTAGAAGGGCACAGAAACACACTCCAGTATTCTTGCCTGGAGAATTCCATGGACAGAGGAGCCTGGCGGACTATGGCCCATAGGGCTGCAAAGAGTCAGACACGACTGAAGCAACTTAGCATGCACACGTGCACAAAGGGAAAACAGGAGAAAAGAGAGTTGTTGGAGTGGGGGTGGGCAAGGCTGCTCTCTTGGTGGGTGGAGATCAGGATGCTCGATGGATGTGACATTTAAGAAGATACTAAATGAAGTGAACAGGTTCTATGATGACAACTTCCCAATTCCTGCCTCTGGAGCTGATCTCTCTTGGGATCCACAGTCACACCCAACTGCCTCCTGATCTCTTCCTCTGGATGTTTCAGGACATGTCACACTCAACATGTCCAGTCCCACCTCTTCAATCCCCCACCCCCAACATACACTGATCCTCCCTCATCTTTCCCATCTCAGTCAATGGCCCCACCTTCACAGATGCTCTTCACAAAATACTTGTGAACCCACCTACTCTTCTTCCTCTCTGGAGCCACCTTCTTCATCTCCAGATCCATCTATCCTCTCACCTGCAGCTTCTAGTTGATTCCTCTATTTCCATTCTTCCCTCAATGTCTTCTTGGACTGAAGTCAAACTAAAACAACTTTGAAGGCTTTTCTTCACTCTCTTGGGATGAAACACCAACTCTAAAACATCACCTCCAAAGCCCTGCAAGCTCAGACCCCTTCCTACCTCTCCAGCCTCCTCACCTCCCGCCCTCCAGCCACTGAGAACATCTTCCAGGTCCTTTTGGTCATCTCAGGGCCTTTCCCCTGACATGTCTACACACCCCCAACCCTGAACTGAGACCAGAGCTCAGCCTGTGCTCAGTCAATGCCACCCTAAGCCTTAGTTTCCTCATCCAAGGAATGGAGATAATAGCACCTGCTTTTGGACATGAAAAATCCTAATTACATTCTGCAAAGAATATCACTGACAACTTAAGCAGAGAACAACCGTCCTAGAAGCCTGCTGGGTAGCTTGGAGAATTATTAGGGAGAAACCAGGCTTAGACCAGGCTCAGATGGGGAGGGAGGGGTGCTGGGCAGCCACAGCCTAGGGAAGTTGGTCCAGGCACTGTGGCTGCTGGAAGCAGACAGCGGATGCTCCTGCAGGCCCTGCAGAAGGAATTCTGATCTGACCTGTGTCTGTGTGTCACCTATACTTATGCGTGTGTCCAGACATAGAGGTAAGTCAACTATTTATCTGGCCTCTCAAGTTTCTTAAGTGTCTGAGGCCTAGTCTGTCACCAAGACTTACATGATGAGGACATCTTTAAATACTGTCTCAGGTTCTCAGTTGTCCCTCCCTGGAGACATCCTTCATGCAAGGACTTGGGGTTGCTAGGAGGAATACATGAGATAAAACATGTCTGGTAATCCTCACACATTTCCCCTAAAGGCAGAAGAGCTGGAATGTATCTTGATTGGGAGGTCTAGCCTAGAGTCTGATCCTGTAAGCTCCTGTAATATTCATTCAACAAACACCTCAATGTGCCATGCTCTCTTCTCAGCACTGGTAATACTTTAATAGACTCACCAGCAGTGAGTGCCCTCCTCAGGGGGACGGGGCAGGTTTGTGCAGAACGGGGGGTGGGTGGGGCAGAATCCCAGCCTGGAGGATGCTGCCGCCACACTTGTCACAAGCTGCGTGCAGCCGTGGACAGACAGCCGGCCTGCAGACAGGGCGCCTGGGTCCTGACTCTGACGCTGCCACACACAGGGTGACTCTGGCCAACTTTTGCCATTCCTGGGGTCCAGCTGCTCCTCCTCTAGGACAAGAGGGCTGGACTAAGAAGAGGACCTTTACACTCTCTTTTGAGCTCCACAGTGAGGGCCTGGACCAGCCTTGGAATTGTGACAAATGACACTAAACCGCCAACAGGAGGGATGGAGCAACCACCCTCATGAACCACGAGGCTTGGACAGTGAGCCCCTCAGGGGAGCCCACTCTGGGCATTTCTTTCACTAAAGCAGAGAGGCATTTCCATCGTCCTGGGAAGTGAGAACCCAGGGCTGTGTTCAATTTGATTCAGGAAAATATCGGATCATGAGTTTCCGCACTTAACTTGTGGAGGTAAACACATAATTTCTTTTGTGGATGAAAAACTAATAGTCAATCTATTAGAAAAAGAGATGGAAATTTTATTTCAAGCCAACCTGATGATTGCAACTGGGGAGAGAGTCTCTCTGTCTGTTCCGAGGGTATAAGGTGGGGAGGAGAGTGCCTATATGACTTGGAGGAAGGGGGGACATGGCAACCAGCAACAACGTGGTAGAAGGTTACTTCATTCAGGAGGAATAGATATCCTGGTTAATGCTTTTAGCGCTTTTCTGTATGGCAAGATGCGAGAAACTGGGCTCATGAAAATTTTTCCTGGAGATATCTAAATATCTGAGGGCTGGTTCTGTCAGTTTTCTCAGAATACTGAGTGCCTCAGCCTGATCTTCACTCTGAATCCCTTCCAGGACTGATTGTAAGTCAAGGACTGCAGTGGCTAATGACTTGATTCTTGTAGATCTGGGCGGTGGGCAACATTTTTATATCACAACCCCTTGCCTTTTGGTCTTAATTTCAGCCAAGGTTTGGGAGACATTCATAATCGGTTTGTCCAAGGACACCAGGAATGCATTCCCAGGTCAGGAGGAGATATTGTTGGTAGGCCTCACCTAGTCCTGTTAATAGTAACTTCAATCCTCTGGGCCACCTGTTTTACTAGTTTGTTAGATTCCAGCAAATATTTTCCTCCTGTTGCTTCTTCCCTTCTCCAGAGTCATATTGTTACAACAATGGATCTTACAGTGCTATACTTCAGATCAATCATTTCAAGTCATCATTATTTCTATCTGAGGCTCAATCAAATATTTTTTTTTAAAGCAGGAAGCAATTATCTTAGGAAAAGCACAGAACACAAATAATATGGCCTATGACATTAACCCAGTCATAAGTAAGTAGGGATGTCTTCTAAGGAGTTACGTGATTGAGGCCTGCAGAAGAAAATTTATCTTTACGGTGGAGCAAGTAGTTTTGCCCTTGAGGAGGTCAGGCTAACATATAATGCAGATAGATGCACACTGCACACCAGAGGGCAGAGAGGAGGCTCAAAGAGCAAAGTAAAAATTTTGTCTAAATTTTTCTTATGCTTGCCTTAAAATATGGAAATTACTACATCTTACCATTTTTTGCCATGGGGATAACCTCCTGGGAGCCCTCCCCTTCCACCCTATCTGCCTGTGGGTGAAGATCACACACTTCATCCCAGGACAGGAGTGAGGGGCAGCAGCGAGGGTCCTTCCCTGCCCTCCCTCACAGCTCTGCTTGCCTGACCCTTCTGGTCCTGGTGACACCAGGATGCTGGGTTCTGTGGGTTTGTAGTTGGGACAGGAGACCCTGGGACTGTCACAGCCACCAGTTACCACAGAGAGCTGCTGGTCTCAGTGTGCTCATGCCCAGGAACACACACACTGAGCATGCCCACAGGCACATAGCTTTATAGAGGGGTCTCCAGGTGCTATCATGGCCCCTTTAAGAGCTAGGGGACAGAATGCTGGGCATTGGGGTGGGACCCAACCGCTAGATCTCCAGCACTGAGCCAAGCCCTTAGGTTCTGGCTAATATGGAAATTGGAAGACAGTGGGACAGGTGTCCAGAGATGGTGGTTTGGGTGAGAATGGAAGTCTGCTCAGTTGCTTCAGAACTCTAGGCAAATTTGGGTCAATTAGATAGTTGATTTTGTGGTTTTTTGTTTTTATCTTTCTATTTAGGTTTTTAAAAAGACATTATGGATGAGGGAGAAGGAAAAAGGCTTCTCTCTATGATTCAGAGCAGAGACTGATGGGACCCAGAAACTCCAGGGAATTCTTTAAATTTATATACATTTACGTAGATCACGTTATATATGAGTCCCAGAGAAGCATGTAGGAGCAGCAGAAAGCAACTGGCACACGGGAACTTGCTTCTGTAACATAGTCATGCATTGGAATTACGTTTACTATTGTAGCAATAATATCCACCCACCCAACCCACCTGCCAGTTGAAAAAGGGTTGAAAGACACTTCCCTTTAAGAATAAGGTCACATAGTAATTTGGCCTTTGATCAAAAAGAAAAGAAACATGCAAAAACAGAAAAATTACACAGGCTGAAGAAGAACTAAAGAGCCTCTTGATGAAAGCAAAAGAAGAGAGTGAAAAAGTTGGCTTAAAGCACAACATTCAGAAAACTAAGATCATGGCATCTGGTCCCATCACTTCATGGCAAATAGATGGGGAAACAGTGGCAACAATGGCTGATTTTATTTTTCTGGGGTCCAAACACCGCAGATGGTGACTGCAGCCATGAACTGTAGGTTTCTGGGGCTGCTGGGGGCAGGTCATGGGTGAGGTGGGGATGGTGCCAAGGAGCAAATCCATGTCACTCCGTCATGGTTTTGTGTGGCCTTGCCTCTCGAGGTGGGTTCTTTGTGACTCAGGGCCTTTGCCCACCTGTGCCAAAGCTTTGCTCTGAGGCAAAAGTAGACAACTGTGTGCAGACCTCGGCCCAGAGGTCCCAGCACAGACACGCTCCTGTCTGTTCCCAGTTCCACTGTGCGTACCAGTTGGCTGACTGGTGTCTTCACCACATCTGCACCAACTAGAACAATGTGTGTCGCAAGTTCCCCCGAGACATGAAGGCCATGTCCCCAGGTGAGCATCCCCAGCGGCATTTGTCGCCTCCCTCTCCTTGGGTCCAAGCCTCTGACCTGACCCCAGGGCGCCCAGAGGCTGCCGAAGACCCCTGTGGGTGGGGAGTAGCTTGCAAACATGCACCCAGCCCAGCGGAGGGGTCCTGGAAAAAGCGCTGGTGTGGAGGGGCAGCCCCCGGCCCGGCCCGCCCGCCGGAGACCTTGGGCAATTCATTCTGCCCCTCTGAGCTTCTGCTTTTCACAGGTACAGACTAGAGGTGGTTTTTGTAGATGTTTGTGGACCAAACTCCACAATAAGAAATACATTTTTGTTTGTTTGTGAATTTTTACAATGTTGGTTGGTTTCTGCTAAACAACAATGCAAATCAGCCATAATTATACATATATCCCCTCCCCCTTGAACCTCCCTCCCATCCCCACATCCCACCCCTCTAGGTTATCCAGAATTACATTTTATCTTGTGACCTAGTACACATATTGAAAAATTTATTAGTTGTTTTTAATACTGTTCATGACTCATGACATTAAGTTCACAACCTAGGAATGATCACAAGTCACAGCTTGGACAACACAGATCTGGGTATCCTCTGGGGTCCCTGTAGCTTGGTCTCTGCTTAATTGATGTCTCCGGTCCTGGGGCCTGACGGGATTCCAGGGATCCAGGGTTCATGGGATCCGGGAGAGGTGTGGCTGGCCTCCCCCACTTGGTCTTCGCTGAGCACCGTCTGCTTTGCTGTGACCCTCCTCCCCACTAGTACTCTACAGTTCTCCCACTCCTGCTCTCTCCTCGTCACCCTTCTAGCATTTTCTTTCTAAAGCACAGCTCCAACTGCCTCACTTCCCTGGTCCCAAACTCCCATGGAGCCCCCACACCTTCTAGAATAAGTCCAAAGCCCTCAGCCTAGCCTTCCCTCCCATCTGGCCTCATGCATACCCCCATCCCCTGCACCTCCCCTCTCAGAACCTCAGCTCTGCCACCTGCATCCGCTGTCACCCCAGCCAGGCCGAGCATCTTCCTGCCCACAGCTCTTCTCGCCATTCCTCCCTCATCCCTTGTCGCAGCCTGCTTTATTCTCCGAGCCTTGATAGGATCTTCCCTCTGCCTGGAAGAAAAACGCAAGTGGAAATGCCTTTCCCCAGTGTGGACCGTCGGCTCCACTCCCCGGGCAACTGGCTCTCTTTGGGGGCTCAGTGAAGGCAGGGCTTCCACTTCTGGTCCCCAGGGGTTGGCATGTGGGCCTAGGAGGACCAGAGGCATGTTCCGTGGCAGCGGGGCAGGGGTGGGAGTCCCTCTGCCCTTCCTCCTTCCCCACAGCCCTACTGCCGTTCTGCCCCAGAAAACCAGCAGTATTTCGAGAAACACCGGTGGCCACCCGTCTGGTACCTGAAGGAGGAAGACCACTACCAGCGGGCCCAAAAGGAGCGCGAGAAGGAGGACTATCTGCACCTGAAGCGGCAGCCCAAGCGGTGCTGGCTGTTCTGGAATAGTCCATCCTTGGCGTCCTCTTTGGCCACCTCCTCGGCGTCCCCATCCTCCTCCTCGGCTGTGGTCTGAGATGCTGCCACCCTCTTCTGACCCTGCTGCTGTTGTCCCCATTTGTCTTTGCCCCTCTGCTCCTCCGCATCACCCCCTCCACCTCCCAGGGACAGAGGACTCGCATAACCAGGACCCTTTGGGTGGAGCTGCTCTCACCAGCCATCATAGCTCAGCACAGAGAGGAGGAAGCCTGGCCTCGTGGACCCGAGCAGTGGCCCTGTGCAGAGGTCCTGATTCCACGGCCGGCCGGGAGACAACTCCTGGGAGGCGGGCATTGGGGGAAAGAGCTGAGGACTGTGGCATCTTGTCTGTGGGTGGGAGAGCCCTAGCATCAAAGGGGAAACTCTCCTGCTGGGAAGCTGTGTGTCCTGGTCTGCGCAGGCAGCCGCCTCCCAGGGATCAGCAGTGGGCGGGCAGGGTCCTACCTCTGTTGGCCCCACATCTCCAGCTATGGACTTGAAGGGTTTCAGAAGCTTTGTGGGCCTTTCCACGTGGAGCCTGCTCAAATCCTCACTGGAAAAGTCAGGGTAGAAATTAAGCCTTCAGAGCCCAACTCCAGGCTTCCACGGCTGTCGTGCAGCTGCCAGAAGCCGCAAGCGGAAGGCTTGCCCTCTGCCGGCATTGCTTCCGGGGCTGTGGGCAACTAGGCCTGAGAAGGTGGCAGAGGATTTTCAGAGCTGCAGCCCTGGAAGCAGTGCTTCTTGGTGCAATGAGAAACTTCTCTTTCCCCCATCCTTTACCACTCAGCTTTGGAGATGGAAACCCAAGGAAACACTGGAACAGGGGGAGAGAAAGTAGAGGGTGAGGGGACCAGAGTACAGCAAGCCCACGCTCCTTGGGCTCCTCCCCCCTGCTGGCAGCACAGCTTCTTATGGGGAGAGGGTAAATTTTGCAAAAAAAATGCAGACAATAATGAACACAGTCACCAGCAACAAAAACATTGTGGCCTCTATCCCCTAAAAGGAAGAAAAGCAGAAAAAGACCCTGGATGGCTCGCATTTTTATAAAGCCAAGCAGGGGTCCACATGTGGATGAGGCAATGGTCGAGGTGGTAGAATTGACTCCGATGCTTTTCAGGAAAGCAGTGTCACTGGCTGTAACCGAGGACGTCCTGGCCCCACTGACTGACTCTGGAGGGCACGGTGTGTGCCTTCAGCATGCTGGGGATGAGGTTGCAGGGGTGGGGAGGGTGGGCTCAGGAATCACCATGGTGTTGGACCCATCACGAGAATCAGACCGTTCTCAGCTTCAGCAGGTAACTCCATAGGATATGACCGTGTTGAAGGGGTGGGATGTGGTAGGGGTCAAAGGCCAGGGAAAAGGGCACTGACATGGCGAGTAGGAGTCCTTGTAAAGAAGGATCGTAATGAAGCACGTGACCTTACTCAGTGCTGGTTGGTGACAACAGGGAAGAATGGGGGAATTGAAGAGGAACAAAACCAAGGTCAGTCCAGAGAAGAAGAGGGAGGAGACTGGAGGATGGTGGAGGATTCAGACAGTATCTTGCAGCCCCGTGGGGGAAAGCTGGGCCACCACTGACCCCCTCCCCTTTTCTAATTCTGATTTGTATCTCACTCCAAACACCCTTGTTAGATTCAGAACACAGGGTCCCTCTGGTGAAGGTGGAGCCAGAGAGACTGAGCTCCTGTCCTCAGCACTCAGGGCTCATCTCATCTGAGAAAGATGCTTTAGGGAGAGGAACTGGGTTTTGGTCCCAGGGCCCAGGGTGGGCGGCTGCACCCCCAATAATCTGGCATAGAGCAAACCCCACACAAATGGAACCTCTGCATCAATTTTGTGGTGCCAAGACCTAGAGATTTGAGTTCAAGGCCTTGTCAAGAGAAGGAGGAGGAGGTGGCAGGTCAATTGCATCTTGAGTGCTGTGACCCATGGTGTCTGAGCCCTAGACTTCAAGGCCATGGCTGCCTCCCCTCCAAGTCCTCCAGATGGCAGGCTTGGAAACCAGACATGTGCTGCCCTCTACTGGCTGGTCAGCTCACTTCTGCTGAGCT
Organism: Nanger dama; assembly: GCA_917880005.1. Lineage (NCBI taxonomy): Eukaryota > Metazoa > Chordata > Mammalia > Artiodactyla > Bovidae > Nanger > Nanger dama. The sequence continues at coordinate 29,988 of CAKJTW010000319.1, read as the reverse complement.
CAGGCTGAGGTTGTGAAGGGGAGCCTCCGAGGAGGGGGTGTGCTGCTCTGCACCAGCACCTTCACTCTGGGAAGGGTGTCGGAAGGGCCATGGGGGCCTACCAAGAACTCTAGGGGGATGGGAGAGCCAGGACCTGAAATCCAACGGCAAGGGAATTAGGTCTCCATGAGGTTGCAGGCCTGAGACATCTGGCCTACTGATGAGGATGCAGAAAGGCCAGCAGGGACAGAAAGGGAAGGTGGCTCAGAAGTGGCAGGAGGCTCACAAGTGAGAGGCCACAGAAGGATCCAAGCAAGCAGGATCTCACCACCCCTTCCCAATAGCTCTGTCAAAGCCAGTCCATACCTCCAGGGAGCCCAGCAAGCCCAGGTGGGACTTAGAGACCACCTGGGGAGGCTGTGGGGGACCTGGGCCAGCACAGTCAGGGAAGGGCAGGGAGGAGAGGGATGGAGGAGGGGCTGAGTTCCAGTCCCCCAGGAACCTGGTGCCCAGAAATCTTGAGTCAGAGCAGGAGACACATTCATGAGGGCAAGCTTGAGCCTGAGGCATAAAAGCGAGAAGGAAGGAGTGGGTCACACAGCAAGAACACACACTCCTGCACCCGTGTCACTCAGAGCTACTCCAGAGGAGAATGGGAGGATGGGGCAGAAACACACACACATGCCTCTTTTTATATCAAATTGCATATTGAATTTGGTCATGAATTCATAAACACATGAGTATTTTGTACCTAATGGCCTTTCTTGTACTGTCTGATATTTCCAACAAATTCTTCTAAGGTGAGAACTTCCAATGGAGACAAGAGTGAAAAGATAAACAACCACCAGTGAAACACATTAAGTGCCTATCGTAGGTCAAGTGCTCTTTGGGTTGGATATAAAACAGGGCAACTTCATGCTCTCATCAAGCTTACCTTAAATAAACATGATGAACACTGACAAGGATAATACTTAGGTGGGCACTAAGGAAGTCTTCCGAGAGAGAGATAAGTGGCCTGACACTTGACTGACAAGAATTCATTTCTATCTTCCTCTGAAGATGAAGGCAGAGTGTCCTCCACAAAAGGAACAGCAAAAGCAAGAAACACGTGACTTTCGGGGAACAGAGGGGCAGTAGGGCGGGGCCTCTGAAAGGGAAGAGGAAAGGGCTATTGCACCAAGGCCACTGAGGCAGGACCCCTAGCAGACTCCACTGGAGCACCGTCCCCTGAATGTCCCTAAACACTCAGCCAGTTCTAGTTTGGGTCCAGCCATGGCAGTCTTGGGCATACAAAGTTTTGAGATGGAAAAGATAAACTGAGGAGTACTACTTTCATAACATCCTCCTGCCATGACTGGAATACCGAAGAGGTAGGTGTGGTGGAAGGAGGGCTGAAGTGCCTACAAATTTTTTTTTTTTTTTTTAAAATTTTTTTTTTTTTTAATTACAATACTGTATTTGTTTTGCCATACATTGACATGAGCAACAGTATTGGAAAACCACACCCCCCCCCCCCACCCCCCACCCACCTTTAAAGTAAGAGGAAGTGATCTGCCCTCCCTGGACTGAGGGTGCTGCGGTGCATCTTCCACACTGAGAGTAGTCAAGCAAGGAAACCTCCCACTAAGAACTGGGAAGGCCAAATGGAGGAGGAGCCAGAGAAGGGGAGGAGACACCAGGAGAGGCCCCCTTGCATGTCTTTATTCTGAAAACAAGATCACAATACAGACTGGGTAAGATGGCAGAGCAGGAAGACCCTGAGCTTGGGTCCTCTCATGGGCAGCCCAAATTACAACTATTTGCAGAACAAGCACTGATAAAAAGACAGGAACCCAGCAGCATAGGTCTTCTACAACTACAGACAGAAAGCAGGAATCACACTGAGATGGCTGGAGTGGGCACATTCACAATATCATCATCAAGTACCATACTCCTGGGTGGACAACCCACCAAGTAGAGAATTATATTGCAGGGTTTTTCCACAGGAGAGTTCTGACCCCCAGTCGGGCTTTCCAGCCCAGGGATCCTGCATCAGCAAGATGAACCCCCAGACCATTTGGCTTTGAAGGCAAGCAGGGTCCTAATTTTGCGTGTCCCACAGGACTGGAGCAAACAGACTTCAGTCTTACAGAGCACACACATGCACTGGGACCTAGGGCAAAAGTGGTCACTTGATGGAAACCTGGGTTAGAGCTGCCTGCTGGTCTGAAAGAGTGTCCCAGAGAGGCAGTGGGTGGGTGCGGCTCAGGCTGTGGGTATAGACACTAGTAAAAGCTATAGTTTTCACACTGCCCATGGGATTCTCATGGCAAGAATGCTGGAGTGGGTTGCCATTTCCTTTTCCAGTGAACCATGTTTTGTCAGAACTTTTCACCATGACCCACCCATCTTGGGTGGCACGGCACAGCATAGCTCATAGCTTCATTGAATTATGCAAGCCCCTTTGCCACGACAAGACTGTCATCCATAACAGGGATTGACAGAGGAGCCTGGCAGGCTAGTCTATGGGGTCACACAGAGTTGGACACAACTTAGCGACTGAACAGTAACAGCCATACTGGGAAGCTTCTTCTACTGGTGGACACGGGTGCTGACAGGCACTGCTGTGGGATCTGTCTTCTAGTTCATTAGCCCCACTAGCTACTTTGGGTGGGGTTCATCAGTCCCACCCAACAGCCTGTAGGCACCAGTGCTGGGACGTTGTTGTTATTGTTGTTCAGTCGCTAAGTCATGTCTAATGCTTGGCAGCATGCAAACGGACTGAGCATGCCAGGCTTCCCTGTCCTTCACTATCTCCCAGAATTTGTTCAAACTCAGGCCCATTGAGTCAGTGATGCCATCCAACCATTTCACTCTTTGTTGCCCCCTTCTCCTTCGGCACTCAATCTTTTCTAGCATCAGGGTCTTTTCCAAAAGTCAGCTCTTTGCACCAAGTGGCCAAAGTATTGGAGCTTCAGCTTCAGCATCAGTCCCTCCAGTGAATATTCAGGATTGATTTACTTTAGGATTGACTGGTTTGATCTTCTTGCTGTCCAAGGGACTCTCAAGAGTCTTCTCCAGCACCACAGTTCAAAAGCATCAATTCTCAGCCTTTTGGGTCCAACTCTCATATCTGTTCATGACTACTGCAAAAATTATAGTTTTGACTATACAGACCTTTGTCAGAAAGTAATGTCTCTGCTTTTTAACACACTGTCTAGGTTTGTCACAGCTTTTCTTCCAAAAAGCAAGTGTCTTTTAATTTCATGATTGCAATCACTGTCCACAGTGCTGGGATGCTTCAGCCCAAACAAGTAACAGCCCCACCCATCACTAGACAGCTGAGTAAAGACGTCTTGAGCCGACCGCCACCTCTAGGCATGCCTCTAGACATGGCACTGCCCACCAATGGGCCAAGACCCAGCTTCCCCCACCAGTAGGCAAGTAAGGGCCCTGCCCTCCAGGAATCCTTCACTAGCCTCTGGACAGCCTCATCCACCAGGGTGGAGAATGCAAGAAAACCACCGTCCTGCAGACTGTGGATGCAACCTGTACACAGCAGGTGGCATCCTGTCCTAGGACCAACTAGGCCCCAACCCTGCCTATTAGCAAGCCAATACAAGCTTCAGGACATGCCAGATTCGATCCCCACTGTGTCAGGAACTACCCCCCTACCTCCACCCTGCACCAGTGATCTGACGCCAACTCGGGATACCTGGGCCCTGTGGCCAGACTCCAGGGCATGGATCTGCCTGCCAATCATCTGGCACTAACCCCAGGACCTGCTTTACCCAACAGTTGTTGGGCAATAGCCCTGGACTTTTCTGGACCCTGGCCATGCCCGCCAGTGAGCCAGCACTAGCTTCAGGTCCCATGGGGCTCTGCAGCCAGCTTCCTTGTGACCAGGCACCACTAATGAACAGCTGGCAGCCTCCACACAAGGTAGGCCCTAGCAGCCAGGCCTATGACCCCGCCTACACAGTCCACCCCCAGCAACAGAGGGAACACCCCCAGAGCAAGGTCCCCAACCTCCAGGATCTAATGCCTGATGATCTGAGGTGGAGCTGATGTAATCATAGCCAAAATAAAGTGCATAGAATTGCCAATAAGATATTGAATAGAAGTAGTAAAGCAGGGCATCCTGGTCTTATTCTCTATTTTACAGGAAAAGTTTTTGTCTCACTACTGGATAAACTCTTTGAAAAAGCCCTTTGATTTTTTTTTTTTAATGATGATTACCTTGTCTTTCTAAAGCCCAGGAACAATATTAAGCAAAATGAAGAGGCCAAGACTCAGAAAAACATGGCTCAGTATTTTAATAAGTATGAAGATATATTTGGTCCCTCAGAGGATTTACAGAACAAAGAATTTTGACTACAGCTTAGTTTGCCACTTCAAGCAGAGCTGTACTGAAGAAGCCTAGAAGTTTGAAAAGCAGGTAAGTTTTCTGGACTCTTGGAATATCTTACCAAAACTTTGAGATTGGCGCGGGGCCGCTCAGAGTTCGGGGTGTGAATAGTTTTAGCTTCCTGGCCACCACAGGGTCTCGAGCGGCTCCTGAACTAGCTGTATTGTCTTGACACAAAGTTAGGCATAGATTTTCTGTAAATGAACAGATGTTCTGAAACATCTGTATGTTCCAGAAAGCTTTATTGACAAAGAACCTCGGTGCTGAATGTGGGCCACGGGCCATGGCTTCCTGACCACACAGCGGAAAGCTCGGGGTGGACTGCTCGGTCAGCGTGTGGCCTTGAGAGGTCACTAGACCCACTTCCCTGACTGGGGGTGATGAGGCGGTGGCAGGCCCCACTGCACACCTGGGCGGGCTGGATGTGTGGCAGGTGTTGACACTGAACGTGCCGTGTGCCTGAAGCATGCCATCTGTGTTCCAGTTTGTGCCCTGATTCCTGGGTCACGTGATTTGACAGAGTCCCACCTGAAGAGGATGATCACTGCCAGCAGTCTTCCTGGAAGGGGGCTTAGGAGTTGTTGGCAGGCTGCTGGCTCTGTGGTTCTGGTTGGGGGCTGGCCTCCTGTTTCTTCAAGCCCAGGCACCTCAGAAGGCGCCCTATGGCTGGGGTTCTTTGGAGACTTCTGGGGAGCCTGGTGTGGAGAGGGTTCAGGAACACCTGACTGGGGGCCCTGGTGTTGTGATGCCCCCTGGAGTTACCTGCCTCTGGGCTGGCTTCCACGTTGAGTGATTTTGTTTGCATCAGCCCCACTGAGCGGAAGTGCAGGCTGCCTCAGGGTCGGGCGGGGGTGGGGGGGCGTCCAGTGTGGCAATGCTGGTGGGTGTCTGATGCTTCACTTTTGCCCCTGTTCCAATCAGCTGTTGGCCACGAGTATCAGTCAAAGCTCTCCAAGCACTGCTTGCAGGTCGACTCTGTCTGGGGGTTTGGAGGCAAGTTTGCTGTCCAGGGGGACAGAGTGGACCAGGTGAGTAAAACGTTGTGAGCAGACAAGAATTGGGCTAGTGGTTTCCCCTTGGGGGTCAGGAAGGAGGCTCCTGGGTGCTGGCCACGTGCAAGTGCTTCATTACCAGAAAGGTATCGTGTGTGCCTGTCTCTGGCACGTGTGTGAAGCTCCCACAAGATGGTTTTAAGCCCTCAGGAGAGGGCAGTACTGGAACCCACCCCTGCTTCAAGCTACCTCAGCATTCTCGCCAACCACATAATCCCACATGGAATTATCCATGACATGGCTTCTGTCTACACGGGGTATCCTGTGTTGAGCTTGCCACCAAACCCTATAGGATAGATGTCAGGCAGCTTCTGGGGTCTTCTCCTGCAGAGGTCCATAGAAAAGCCTTGGTCAGAGACCTGCTTCTCAGGAACAACACCAGTCTCAGAAACCCAAACTTACTCTTTAACAAGCAAAGAGTTGGCATACATTTTAAGGAGGGTATCCAGTAACCTAAGAAGTCTATGTTAGTGGGATCTTAGAGTGGAGAAAACTGTGCCAGAACCTTAAGTCCATGAAAGAGAACAAGTTGACATGGATGAACTCACTACCCAGAGCCACCATAAGAAGTATATTAGTTAGCTTGCACTGTGTAACAAACAACCTCAGAACCTAGTGGCTTAAAATGATGTGTGTTTATTATTTCAGGTTCTTTTGGTGGGGTCAGGAATTCAGAAATGGCTTAGCTGTGCGATTCTGGCTTGGGAGTCCCTCATGAGGTTATCGTCAAGATGTCATGTAGGGCTGCAGGTATCTGAAGGTTGTTCTGGAGCTGGAAGATTAGCCTGCAGGGTGGCACACTCATAGGGCTGTTGGTGGAGCCTCAGCTCCTCACCACATGGACCTCTCCTCAGGCTGCTTGAGCATCCTCACAACATGGAGCTGGCTTCACCCAGGGCAGGAAGTCCAAGAGAGAGTGAGGAAGAGTCTGAAATGCCTCTGACGGCCCTCTTTTCAGTAATTACATGCTATCATTTCTACCTTATGCTATTCATTAGAAGTGAGTCACTAAGCTCGGTCCATACTTAAGGGGAGGGAGATTGGGTTCCTTTCTGAGCAGAGGAATACCCCCAAACTTGAGGACATAATTTAAAACCACCACAACAAAATCCCAGGGACAGCAGTATTCTGGAAGCTTCTTTCAGCTTAGACTTTGTGACCAACGACGGGATGGTATCAACTGTCGCTAGTCCCCCTCCCACCTCCCCACTCAGAAAGTGGCCTCAGCTGGCTGTGTCTATGGGGCCTAAGACCTCTGAGTGTCGGCCACTGTATCCTCACTCTGGAGATCACACTCATTCTCTTCTAAGCAGCACACACCCGGAACCCAGCATCCTGGGCAACCCAGGGACCACACCCCATCCTTTCCCACAAGTTGACTCCAGCACCAGTTTTTAAATACTTATTTATTTGGCCATGCTGGGTCTTAGTTGTATCGTGTGGATCTTTTAGTCACAGCACGTGGGCTCTTTAGTCGTGGCATGTGGGATCTAATTCCCTGAGCAGGGGTCAAACCCAGGTCCTCTGCATTGGCCGCATGGGGTCTTAGCCACTGGAGCATCAGGGAAATCCCAGTAGCAGCATTTTTGAAGCAGTAAGACAAAATGAGCCTTCGATTTGATAAAGTCTCAGCCAATTCTGATCAAGAGTGCCTGGTCACATTTGCTGAGTTTTTGGCAACTCGGCAGCATGTCCAAAAATTGGGTCCAGTCACACATACAGGCTCATTCTATGATTTCCAGGACACAGCAGTAAACATCAGTTCATGTTCAGGCCCAAAGAGAACAGCCATTGTGTGATTATCTACTGTTGCACAGTGAACCACCCAGAACTTAGTGGCTGCAAACAGCCACCCATTATCTCTCATCAGGCTGTGGGTCAGGGAGCTGATTGGGGCTAGATGTGTGGTCGATCTCCAGTAGGGACACTCCTGCATCTACAGTCAGCTGGTGGGTCAGCTGAGCTTGGCTGCTCAAGGGTAGGCATGGTTCATGATGGACAAGCTGGCTGTTGGCAGGGGTGATGATGGGAGTCTGGTCCTCCAGCAGGCTGGCCTGGGCTTGTTCACAGGGAAGTGGCCAGAGAGCAATGCTCTCAAGGCCCCGTGAGGCTTGTCACTTTGCCTCTTTCTGTTGGCCAAGCCAAGTCACAAGGCCAGCCCAGAAGCTGCAGAAATACGCTGTGCCTCTTGATGGGAAATGTTGTAATGTAGTGTGGCAAACGGGGCAGTTACAGGCCAGGGCAGGAGAAAAATGGCCTCCTGCAATCTACTCCACCATGGTCTACAGCACCCCAGGCTTCCCTGTCCTTCACTGTCTCCTGGAGTTTGCTCAAACTCATGTCCATTGAGTCTGTGATGCCACTTGACCATCTCATCCTCTGTCACCCACTTCATTGGATAGAACTGAACATCTTCCTGCTAAAAACTCTTTAAAAACATCTATTTCAAGCCAAGGGCCAAAATCACACTGAATAGTGACGTGTTACAAGTGGTCTCATTAAAGTCAAGGACAAGTCAAGGATGCTGTGACCACCTCTGTTAATGATCAATGCTCTGAAAGTTCTAGAATGTGCTATCAGGCAAGAAAATTCAATAATAATTGTGGTTGCTGAAAGAGGGAAATAAAATAGCCACTGATGAAAGATGATATGATGGCCTACCTGAAAAACCCAACAGTATCTGCTGAAACATGGTGATAATAGAACAGCTCTGTCAGGGAGTCAGAGGCTAACAACTCTCCAGAGTTATTGTTGGCAAAAGAATCATGTAACTGCTGGAAATTGCAGTGGAGAAAGGATGCAATCTAAAAGAGCAAGGTGGTGGGGGAATAGAAATACCCTATGATTAAACTTAAGAGGGATAAAATACCAATCTGCACACAAATGTAAAGATCTACTGAGGAACAAAGGATGGAAGGAAGGGATCGGGGGAGGGAGAAAGGAAGTTTGTATAGATGGATGGATGGATGGATTAATGATTGGATGGGTGGATGGATGGATGGGTGGTTGGATAGATGTATGGACAGATGGGTGGTTGGATAGATGAATGGATTGACAGATGGAGGATGGATGGATGGGTGGATAAATGGATTAGTGAGGAGATAGATGGATGGAGAGATGACTGGCGGACTGGGTGGACAGGTGGATGGATGGATGGGTGGATGGATGGATGGATGGATGGATGAATTAGTGAGTGGATGGGTGGGTGGATGGATGAATTAGTGAGTGGACAGATGGATGAACAGGCTGGCTTGCTGGATAGGTGGATGAACAGAGGATGGAATGAATAAAGCAAATGTTTACACTCCAATTCTAAAAACATATTCTACGAAACTGAGTAGGAGCTGGGCAATGATTGTTTTCTCCAGAACAGTGGCAAGTGTTTGGAAACAGCCTAAGTGCTCATCAGTGAGGGGGTGAGGTACAATCTGTGGACACCCCACAAAGAACAGACCTCCCCCCTCCTTCCAGCCACCTTCCCAATCCCCAGGAGTTCATCAGGGTTTCTGCTGATGTCCCGCCCCCAACCCCATCCTCACGGTCGGAGGGGGGATGCTGCTTGAGTTCACCACCCGTTAAACTCAATTCATAAGACGCTCCCTTTATTGAGATACTTTAATAAAACCTCCGGGGAACCCTCAGCACCTTCATTTCTAAAAAGGTGGCTCTAGTGAACCCTCTGGGGCAGAGAGAGCAGAGCAGATACACCGAGAACAAGTGCATCAGTGCAGGGTGAGTTAACCAGCCTCACGCTCACCCTTAGAAACAAGGAAGACAAACGGACAAGAAAGCCTTCACATTTTTTGCTCCACGTATCTTAATAGCACAAAAAGTGAAAGTGAAAGTGTTTCCCTCAGTCATGTCCTACTTTTTGCGACCCCATGGACTGTAGCCTAGCAGGCTCCTCCATCCATGGAATTTTCCAGGCAAGAGTACTCGAGCGGGTTACCATTTCCTTCTCCAGGGGATCTTGGATCTCCCAGGGATTAAACCCAGATTTCCCACATTGCAGGCAGATGCTTTACCGTCTCAGCTACCAGGGAAGCCCCTTAATAGTTCAAAGAGAGTTTTTAAAAAAGGCAAACTTTTACAATTCCCGTATCCCAGGGGAATAAGCATGTACCACATGCCTGGAGTTTGCGTCCCAACCACAACCACCATCCAGAAGCAAATGGAAGACTCGCCTGGCTTCTGCTGGGATTTATTTCCTTCCTCGGCTATAAGATATCGCATCACTCTGCTGTCAATGGCTCACTCTCAGCTGAAACCTCTCTTTGCAGAGATAGCTTCAGAGACGAGCCTGGGGGGCTGCCTGTTCTGCTACAATGACCCTGCTCAGCCCGCCCTGTGGGGCTACTTAGCTAGGACCGCCTCTGCCCCCTCGAGGACGAAATTGGAGTCCCCAAGTGTAAATCATTAAAACACTTGCTTAGCAGTAAACTGACGTGGCATGCTTCCTCGCCTTAAAATTAGAGTCACAGGAGAAAGACATTCGGAAATACAGTCAATCTATGGGGAACAGATACGCCCGAGAGAAAGCCACACCATCTGTGGCTGACAACGGGCACTTCAAAGCAGGATATGAGCACCACAGTCAAGCTGTCTTTCCCAACAAGATGGCTGTGTGAGCTTCTTCCCATCAAATGCTACACATGTGGCACCACCCAGGCAACAGGTGTGGCCTTGTTTTCTGAGACTGACCGTCCGCACAGCCCAGCACCTCCTACGAGGGTTCGCTGGGCTCCCCTTCACCAACACCGTGCTCCACTCCTGCAGCGCTGCTCAGCTCAGAGCCTGGAGCTGGGGACAAGCCCCACGGGGAGGCTTCAGGACGCACACAGCTCAGCAAACCTACTGACTTGGCTTCCCCTGCAAGCTGGCCCATGACAGTGTCCACCAAGGGGAAGAGGAAAGACAGCATTTAGAGCAGGAGGTACAGATGCCTGAGGGGACTCCCGCACGCCCAGGACACTGCGATGACCAACAGGGACGTGGCGGCCTCGGCCTCCACTCCTCATGGAGCACGTCCAGCCCTGGTGAGCCCGCAGTGCTCTCCCTGGAAGTTTCTACAGAACGTGAAAAATCTGAGATTCACCAACCCTCAAAATTCTCCCAAAGTGGATGCAATGGATGCGTAAATTTAGCAGTTAAAAGAATACCTTTGAGACAAATTGGGTTTAATAGAAAGAAAATAATTGTTTTGAGAAACAAACTGATTCTCACATCTATAATGCCATAAATGTTAAACTATATTCAAGTGATATTTTTTCTCGAATACTAAAATATTTTTTCACGTTTTATAGATAAGGCATTTTCCCTGAGGTCAATGTTGTCTCTGGTTGACTGACAGAGCTGAGATTACCCACTGTGGTCAGAAAATCCTTGTACTTTGAATTGTTCTCTGTGAAGCCACCAAAACATCCTAGAATTTGCCACGGCATAACAACAGAGCAAGGAAAAATCCACTTGTGCACGTGCACACATGAACACACACACAGAGTTAGATGTCCACCTTAACGCCAGATCCCTGCCTACCAGAAAACACACACACACACACATCCCTAAACACAGGCACCGAATCCACTGGGATTCCTTTAAAATTATCCTTTCCTCACTTTCAAGACAAGAGGCACAGGGCTCCTGAAACTGACGACAAGGCGCGCAGGCTCCTCACTGCGGGCGTCCCTCATGTCCTCGTGGCTGGCCATGCACAGCACCCCGTCTGCAACCGGTCCAGCCGAAGGGACCGCAGAGAGGTGGGTCTCGAGGTTTCACGTTTGATGGTGGTCCTGTCATCTCGTACCTCTTCCCGTAAAGCTGGCAGCTAAGGGAATGAGGTAAGTGTGAAACTGGGTGACAATAGACTGTGTCGCATATGCGAATCTGGAGCTCTGTGAATAGCTGAGTGGCTGTGGAGCAGCTGTCCCCATGTCGGCGTTTCTGTCATCGAATGTGCCGTTGAGGCTCTAGTGTGACTGTCCTGCCCCCGCCCCCCCCCCTCGGGTGGCAGGGACCCCCACGTGGCAGCCCCCCAGGCTTGCTCTCTCCAGATCACCCACCCTCTAGAAGTTTCCCCACCCTCAGCACGAGTGGGCGCTGCAGGTGTGTGTGTCCTTGTGCCCCGTGTGACACTGCATGACTAACCACAGTCTGTGTTAGCACGCTTCCTCCCGTGCTCTTGGGATCAAGTAGCATGGCGGGAACGCAGAGGCTGGATTGTGCTACAGTCAGGGCTTACTCCTGCTGAGCTTTGGGGTGAGTACAGGTCGGCCTGGTCCCGTGGGGACACAGAGGCCACTCCCTAGGAGTGGAGGGTCAGCAGGTGTCCAGAGGTCGCGTCCGGGAGAGGAGCCCTCAGCAGCAGAGAACGTGACCTTGGCGCTCGCCTGCCACCTGAGTGGTCAGAACATGGCCTGAGTCTCCCTTGCGTCCGTGCACACGGGTGTCCCTCCCACAGCAGCAGTGCTGCTGGCCATGCCCTGCGTGCACGTTCTCAGAGGGAACAGGGCCCAGAGCATCAGGGTTCACAAGGCTGCCCTGCCCTGGTCCTCTCCATCCAGAGGCCAGTGTTGAACACAAAAGTGCCCCGGCATGTGGGGGTAGCCACCACTGAGAGGCCAGCCTCCCTTGCAGGTGCTGCTCTGGGCGGTCCTCTGGTGGGTCCGGCCCGGGAGCCCAGCCCTGCTCGAGCCACTCTGAGAGCAGGAGGCTGTCTGCTCTGTCCTGTTCACGTCTCAGCTGGAAAGCTGAATTGGGTTTTAAGTTTTTTACCAGCAGCTTTTAGCTATATGTCAGAATAAAGTCAGCCACAGAGTTCTCTCCTTGATCTGCTTGGTCCTTCACGTTTCTGTGAATTCTCAAAGCAGCTGTAGCCCAGAATGGGGTGGGTGGCGGTGGGGTGTCTGGAGAGGAGGGGCTCGGGCACCAGCCGCCATCCCAGGACTGACTCGTCTATATATTTGTTTCCAGTTTACCCACACTACTTTTGTAGGTGATTATACAGCGTCCAGAATACGAGAAAGGCTACATATTGAACTTGATGCAGTCTTTAATCTGTCAATACTTGTTATATGGACCATAAGATATTTTATTACAGAGTTTTTAATTAGTGAAAAATTCACGAATACCATAGAGAAAATATTTTAAAATTTAATGTTCCTTATATATATGTAAACTTATGACTTCATTTATATACTTAACTTTTTCTTGTATATCCAGGTGATGAATATCCTTTCAGATCAGTTCATGTTCTGATACCTGATTTTAGTCTTTCAAATGATTGTACTGTAATACTTATCTGTATAAATCCTACGAACAAATATAGGGCTTTTGCAAATGATGCATTTATTGTAATTATTCTTGTTTAATTTTTAAATGTTAAACCATGAGAGAAGGGGTTTTACTGTGACTGTAAAATCATCATGACACGGTGTGCATTATCCTTCCAGAATGTAACCAAGCTCTCCACCAATCACTCTGAAATGAGTGAACTTAATTTCAACCAATTGTTGTATTTTCACGACTGACCTAAACTGTACTTTCTTTCTGGGAAGAAATGCTTTTTGTCTGCACCGTGAAGCGATTTAAAAGTACTGGGTGTTAGACGTGAGCTTCTAATGAAATTTGGGCTGAAAGGATAACTAGAAGAAGACTATGAAAATCTCTCCTGTAACCTAGTCTCTGTGGACCCAGATCCCTCCTCTCTGGTGAGACTCTTCGAGGACCAATCGGGATGCCCTGCACCCGCTGGGGAGCCATCGAGCTGGACAGTGAGGGCGCCACATCCCTGACAGACAGACAGCATCGTGCAGCTCTGACAAAGGCCTTATTTTTCGGATATAAATCATCTTTTTACATCTGTTTGTAAACATGTTTAAAGAATGGGCCTAGGCATACATTTTTAGATTTTGATGACATAGCCATTTTGGATAGTATAAGTAGCAAATGTAACTTTTACTTTTTCAGCAGCACATTAAAAAAGCCAGCAAGAGGTGCATTCAGATCATGGTGCCTTTTCAGATCATGGTGCCTTATTATGCAGCTGATATCTCAGTAGACACAGACAGCATGTCTCTTTACATGTGTGCTCTGCCTTTACTTGTACAATTCATTAACATTCTGATTTTCTATTAATCTTTTGTGAACTTCCTGAATATGTGACAAAGTAGGTACAGTCTAATTTTGAACTATTTTTTATCACAGTATTATTGCTTGCTTTCAATAAAGTACTGAAGCAAAATTTCCCACTGCCAATAAAGAGTGCCGAGGGTAAGCTGTACTCTCAGTGAGAATAGACCAGAGCTGGTAATGGGAACCTGTGTCATCACACGGACATTCTGTTAAGACAAATGGATGGATACAATGGAAAGGCTAGAAGGCGGAAGTAGAGGGGTCCCCAAAGGACGACCGACCTGGTATTCGTGTCCTTGGCTCCGGAGACAAGGGACTCCAACACTTCAGCACCTGCGGGGACAGGGCCCCTCTGCTGCTGCGGTGTGGGCAGTGGGCCGAGGGTGGGAACAAAGTGCCGGTGTCGAGGCTCACCGTGGATCCCAGGGCGGGGTGGCCGAGGGCAACCCTGACGTGGACCCGAATGATGCACTAGGGAGTGTGCATGTGCACACTTGTGTGTGGGAGCTTTTCATGGTACTTTAGTCAACAGTCTTTATTGTTCATATATCCATAAAAACAAGGATGTAGCAGGGCGAGATGGGAGGGAGATTCAAGAGGGAGGGGACACACGTACACCTGTGGCTAATTCCTGTTGCTGCACGGCAGAAATCAAACCGACACTGCACAGCAATTATGCTTCAGAAAAAAGAACATAGCAAGGTGGTCAGGAAAGTATGAAAAAGATTTCTCATAGAGATTTATAATCACAACTCTATGTACATCTGGGAGCAGGCTGCCACCATCATCAGACTTCCCAACAGGATCAGACGTTAGTCGAGCATCAGGACTTTCCCCAGCACCAGGCCCTCCTCCAGCATCAGGTGCTCCCCCAGCACCAGGCCCTCCCCCAGCATCACACTCTGCCGCCAGCATCAGGGCCTCCCCCAGGATCAGGCCCTCCTCCAGCATCATGCCCTCCTTCAGCATCAGGCCCTCCCCTAGCATCAGGCCTTAGTCCAGTATCAGGCTCTCCTCTAGCATCAGGCCTTAGTCCAGCATCAGACATCTTCCTGCCCTTTATCAGGGCCCTCCCCAGCATCAGGCCCTAGTCACCATCATGGCCTCGGTCCAGCATCAGGCCCTCCCCCAGCATCAGGCCTTAGTCCAGTATCAGGCCCTCCTCTACCCTCTGCAGCAGGCCTTAGTCCAGCATCAGACATTCCTGCCCTTTATCAGGGCCCTCCCCCAGCATCAGGCCCTAGTCACCATCATGGCCTCGTCCAGCATCAGGCCCTCCCCCAGCATCAGGCCTTAGTCCAGTATCAGGCCCTCCTCTAGCATCAGGCCTTAGTCCAGTATCAGGCCCTCCTAGCTCAGGCCTTAGTCCAGCATCAGACATTCCTGCCCCCTTTATCAGGGCCTCCCCCAGCATCAGGCTCTCCCCCAGCATCAGGCCTTAGTCCAGTCTCAGGCCCTCCTCCAGCATCAGGCCCTGGTCTAGCATCAGACAATCCCACCCCAGCATCAGGGCCCTCCTTCAGCATCAGGCCCTCCCCCAGCATCAGGCCCTCCTCCGGCATCAGACCCTCCCCGGCAAAGGGCCTTAGTCCAGAACGAGACCTTCCCCAACCATCAGACCCTAGATCGCCATCAGGCCCTCCTCCAGCATCTGGCCCTAGTCCAGCATCAGGCACTCCCTCAGCATCAGGACCTCCCCCAGCATCAGGCGTGGCAGCCCCACGAGTCTGACACCCCTGAGCACACTTAGGCAGCCCAAGAGCAGCAGGACAATAGCTCTTGCAGGATGTGCATCTTTAGGAATCACCTGCGGAGCAGCAGCAGCTGGGATCTATTTCAGGCCAAGGAGAGGCAAAGAAGAGGCACTTGTGCCAGAGGCAGCGGTGGGTGTGGGCACGTTCCCCAGCTCTGCTTCCTCCCCGAGGGGGCTTTGCTCTCCTGCTCTTCTCACATGGTCACTCCAGGGCCCCAGGGCTGTGTCCTTCCAGATGCACAGTCTCCTTGATATCTCAAGCCCAAGTCCTGAGTTGTGTCCCAATCCGGCATGGCAGAGGGCTGGGAACACCCAAGCTCAAAGGCTGAAAGGATCCCAGGGGGACAGCCGGGCATCAGCGGGTGGCAGAGCAGGGGATGAGGGTGTCCGCCCACAGAGAGCCCCACAGCAGCACTGGAAGGAGAGCAGGGATGCCTTAGCTCACTTGGGGACGTTGCCTGGCCTCAGCACTCAGATGTCACCCCCAGCAGCTCTGGGGACACAGGAAGCTGGTGAGTGACACCACGCCACTTGGGCCGTGTGGGTGGGCGGCTGCTGACCGTGGCCTCGGTTTTCATTCCGGTTCCAACTGTCCTTCCAAGGGCTAACGGGCTCCTCCTCCGAATGGCACAGATTATTTTCTTTGTGTGGCTGAACACATCCCGGCTTGTTTCTGTTGGCACTGTTGTCGCTCTTCGTGTGTTTTCCTCTTTTCAACCGGTGTTTGCTGCTCTTCCAGTTTAACATAGGAGCAGCCCGTATTTTCTGCCTTTCTTAGTTGTCAGCGTTCCCTGGGGCTTTCCAGGTCACGCTAGCGGTAAACATCCTGCCTGCCACAGCAAGAGATAACGAGAGATGAGGGTTCGATGCCTGGGTTGAGAAGATGCCCCGGAGAAGGGCATGGCAACTCATTCCAGTATTCTTGTCTGGAGAATCCCATGGACAGAGGAGCTAGTGGGCTACAGTCCCTGGGGTCACAAAGAGTCAGACACGATTGAAGCAGTTTAGCACACACTCAGGTTTTAGTTCAGTCACTCAGTTGTGTCCAACTCTTTGCCACTCTGTGGACTGTAGCACTCCAGGCTTTGCTGTAATTCACTGTCTCCTGGAGTTTGCTCAAACTCATGTCCATCGAATCAGTGATGCCATAGAACCATCTCATTCCTGTTGCATCCACCAGAGAGGTGGCTGGGGCTCGGCAAAGCGCACGGTCCCACTGCGTGGATGTGAACCTGCCCTCACCACTCCCTCACCGTAACCATCACTGTCTCCTCCTCTGTAAGCCAGGAGGTGGCAGCACCTGCTTGGTAAGGGGCACACACAGCATCTGGTATATAATCAATGCACCATCCATCTCAGTGTTGTATTTACTAATAATAGGGATAGCATTTAATAATCTGCTCCTTTTTCTCTCTTCTGACTTCACTGTGCTCCAGACCACATCTGTTTTACTTACCCTGTAAATCCCACAGCCAGCAAAAAGAAGACACTCAACAAATATCTGGCTGAAGAGGCAGGAACATACCCTGTCCTTAAGGAGATGAAGCCGAGTGAGATGGGGGCCTGATGATAACACTGTGTGATGAGGAGGCCCCAGGAGGACCTGCGTGGCTGTGGGCTGGGGGTGGGGGCATGGGCAGAAGCCCTCATGAGCTCCTGGGGATGGGGAAAGTGGCAGGAAGGAGGGGATGCTGTTCCTTGTGGGGTGCCCACAGATTGTACCTCACTCCTCACTGATGAGCACTTAGGCCGTTTCCAAACACTTGTTACTGTTCTGGAGGAAACAATCATTGCGCAGCTCCTACTCCATCCATTTTGTAGAATATGTTTCTCACTGAAGTATAAACATCTGCTTTATTCATTCCATGCTCCGTTCATCCACCCATCCAGCCAGCCATCTGTTCATCCAGCCATCCACTCGGTAATCCATCCATCCATCCACTCTTAATTCATCCATCCATCCACCCATCCATGCACTCATCAACTGATCTGATCATCTCGGACCCTAAAGAAGACAGACACCTCCTCCGCTCCTCCCAGGAGGACACACAGTGTGAGTGACAGGAGCCTTGTGGGGACAGCGAGGAGACACAGAAGGGACATATATGCAGACCCTCCTCCCTCTGAACGGTGAAGCACCCACCTGGTCCTAACGCCTCCTTGCTGGTGTGTCCAGGCAGGCCCTTTTTCTTTTTGCCAAAAAAATGATGGATGTAGGACTTGATGCCCTTCTTTTGGGGGCTTTCTGCAGCGAGTCCTGGCTGCTGTTGCTGTTGCTGAGGTTGCCCCCGGGGCCGTCCTGAGAGCCTGTCGAGCTTTGGGGAGAGAAAACGACCTTTAACTGGCACCCTTGTGCAAACACACATCCCTCCACAAGACCTACTGATAGAACCGGCCACCCAGCAACACCCACGCCTCAACCTCTCAGCAGAGAGTAGAGTCTCCCTCACCAACCACACTCCACATGAGCAATGCAGGCTTCCAGCCACAAACAATGGCCCCAGGAAGCTGAGATTCTCTCACTGGAGCTCTCCCCCAAGGAGGGCTTCACACAGAGCTGGTGCAGAGGGCGCTCCGACCCTCCCTCAGGGTCGCTGCTCGGCAGGTGACAACGCTCCCAGAGAAGGCGAGCTCCCCAGTTCTGGGCAGTTCCCCCCGCCTCCCGCAGGGTGACCATCCTCGGCCGTGGCAGGAGAGCGACAGTCACTGTGCAGGGCTGCTGGTCAGGTGACCACATGTGCCCTCCATCGAGTGCTGCCTGGCTCACGATGGGAGCTCAGCAGGTGGGGGTCTGAATGAGGACAGTGTCAGTCACAGGAGGGGACAGACAGTCTTCTGAGAGGAGACTCCTGAGGAAAAGGGAGGGACCCTCCAGAGCAAATCCGAGAGGCACGGAGGCGTAACCATCAGGAACGTGCCCCAGGCTGGGCAGACCTCTAGCAAGAGCAGGAAGAAATCTACCACAGGAGTCAATACGTAGAGACAGATGTTTTCAAAAATCACTGAAGTCACTGAGCTCTTCTACCCCAGCACCTGAAGTTCACCACTAAACACAGGCACTGAATCCAGTGGGATTCCTTTACAATCATCCTTGCAACTCCTTCAGGACAAGAGGCGCAGGGCCCCTGAAACTGACGACGAGGCGAGCAGGCCCCTTACTTGCGGGCGTCCCTGATGTCCTCGTCGCTGGCTGTGCGCAGTGACCTCGTGTCCAGCCGGTCCAGCCCAAGGGACGGCAGCGAGGCGGAGGTCGAGGGTTCACATGCCATGGTGTCATCTTCTACCTCTTCCTGTATATCTGGAAGCTGAGGGAGTGAGATAAGTGTAAAATTGGCTAACAATAGACTCTCGAAAAAAGGCCACACAGGCTTTACATTATAACCAGAAACTTATTTGAAAATATATTAGCTATGCTATCTGCCAAGTACAAAAAAATGCCTTGTTCTAGCTTAATGTCATCTTAAAGGACTGTTTGTTCAAGAGAAGCGGTGCCGTGGAGCAGCGAGAGCACCCCACTGAGTGCAGAGACCCCGGACGGGAGCCTCCCTGCTGCTGGGCTCTGAACTCCCTGAAATCCAGCGAACAGATGGCCCTGCCAGGCAGGGACAGCAGAGCCACGCCACCACCGTGAACCCTGCATGGCATGAACTGCCCTGATGAAAGGACTGTGCTCATCACCAGATGCTGCTCAGAAGCACCACTAGCAAGAGTAAGAAACCTCTCAGCAAAGCCGTCCAGACCTTTCTATTTGAAGGAGAAAAGGAAACAGCTTGTACCACCACCGAAGATCATTTGTAGTGATGATGCAGGTTACTGAACCCATGACGACAAGTGAAACACAGAAAAGGTACCTAAGCCCTCCACGTGAACACCATGTGTCTGGCTTGTATTTCTCAGCAACATACAGACCGGGGGCTACACACTGAAGTGCTTACACCCAGTTTGAGTGTCATTTGCTCACTGTGGTTTACATAAAGCTCTCCTTGGTCTTCACTAAGAAATAATCTTGTATCAACCTAGAGGGGTGGGATGGGGAGGGAAATGGGAAGGAGGTTCGAAAGGGAAGGGATGAATGTGTACCTATGGATGGTTCATGTTGAGGTTTGACAGAAAAGAACAAAATTCTGTAAAGCAATTATACTTCAATTAAAAAAAAACTAAAAAAAAAAAAAGAAGATGATCTCGCCTGGACTCCCAGCTTTTCTGCTAGTCCTGGGTCTGAAGATAGGAAAGACACTGGTGGCAACAGTGTGGGGAACAGATGAACCCCTTCGGGGTCCAGACAGGTCTCACTTATACATTTGGCTGTGTGGTTAAGCAGGGGAGGTTTGAGGAAACATGCATGGCAAGTATTTTGATAAACAATGAGTGTGTTGTTTTAACCAACTAACGAGTCCTTTTTCATGGGATTCTGTAAAGAATACTGATCCCATGCAGCCCCACAGGAGCTTGGTGACAACAAAGTGACTTAGTGCAAAATACAGCTGAACTCATTTAACAGCAGCTGGATAAACTGGGCACCTCCCCTGATCTCTACCAAGAAACCTCAGACAACAGAAGGCTACAAAGGCTAGAATTATCCACGTGGAACTGAACAGGGATCGATCTCAAATTCAAGTTAAAATAAGCACTTATACAAATCAGAAAACAACAAAGAACAGAGCAGGGAAGTGATACACCTGGGTTGACTATGGACTCAGTGGAGACAAACACCTGCCTTAGAGTCAGGGACCATGGCCAGCCCCTTCCCCCGGGCCTCCTCCTAAGGAAGGCTCTGGGTCCGCAGCCTGGCTGCCCTCCCCCAGGATGGGAGCCGCCCCACTGGTGCCCATGTGACTAGGATGGGCAGTGCCGTCTCCTCACTTAACAGGAGAGCAAAGCAGGCCACAGAGCGGGCGAGTGGCACACCCAGGTCACCAACCCCAGGGTGATGGCGCTGCTCTGCTGTGCCCAGCAGAAGGGCTCCCGGGCACTGAGCTGCCTGAACTGGAGCACGGCTGCCTGAGTCCTGCAGGAAGGCCCCAGGAGTGCTCGATCAGCGGGCTGGGAGTGGGAGAGGGACAAGGAAGGCCAGCCCTCAGGGCACTGGACTCCAACAACGGGGGCTCAACCAAGTGACCAAAGGGGAGAGGCAGCGAGCTCCCTCCTGATGCTCCCTCCATCAGGGATGCCGTGATGGACACGAGAGCCTCTGGAGCAAAGCGGGCTGGACGGCACCACAGGAAGTGTCCAGGCTCTGATCAGACCAGTCCGAACCACACTGCTGGGTGTGGGAGCCTGGGCACGGTGCTCGGCCTCTCTAAGCCTCAGTGTCCCTGTCTGCTGAATGGGGATAACAGCAGCCTGGACCTCACCTGGGCGTCTGCGGGATTAGATGACAGACTCAGAAAGCACTCGACACGGTGCCTGGGGCACAGAGTCTCCTGCACACTGCTACCCACCGTCATTAAATTGGCTTCCCCCAAATCTAACTTCTATGGCTCTGATTCAGTCATTTGTTTAAAAAAAAACTCTAAGCGGAAATTCCAGGGTGGTCCAGACGTTAGGACTTGGCACTTTCACTGCCAGGACACCGGTCTGATCCCTGGTTGGGGATCAGATACGATCCCATAAGCTGTGCAGCATGGCCAAAAAAATAAGTAAAGAAAATTTTTAAAATAATAAATAATACTATGTCTATTATAGATAAGCATGAGATGATTAGAAGGCAAAACAAGCGGGAGATTGGCAGACTGTTACAATTGTCCCAACAAATGACCTATTTCCAACAGAACCATCAGCATACTTTAAGTGGTGGGTAAGTTTCATTACTTCCATTAAAATGTCAATTATTCACCAGTACATAACCACACAGTGTTCATTTATGTAAAATGGTAAGGACTCTCTAATACTTCACAGAGAAACAAAGGCATGCTAAATTACTAAATAGTTTACCTTTCGACAATGCTTCCTTACATCACTAGGGTGATGCATGCAAAGAAATGAAGAGAAACCAGATTTATTGCGACTTTGAAGCTAAAAATTCAAGAATCAGTATAGACAAATACAGTATAGCAAAAATGATGGCAAACATAGAAGTGAGATGAAGATTTAGAGAACATGTTATTGGAAACAGAACATTTTTTTTGACCACAGAAATTAAATAAGCTATTGAAGATTTACTAGAGAAAGACTATAAATTATTACTCAGGAAGATACAATTCTATTACAACATCATGATTTATTAAAGCACAGCATTCTGTACAATAAAGGCCCTTAACCATTGTCTATTCTCAGCCTAACCTCTCTATAAGCTAGTTTCTCTTCATAAAAAAACATGTTATACTTTAAAATAGTAATTTAACTGATGAGGAAGTTACCACAATACCTATCTGAACACTGAACAAATCGAACCATCTACTGGACATTAACATAAAATGCTTACCTAGAATTTGATTTAAAACTTCTCAAAATAAATTTATTAAAGTAAGTTCCCTGTGCAAATATGTAAGAAAGAAAGCTAACATAATAGCAGGTGCAGTCTTTACATTTTATTCACCACAGAAGATGCTTTTTTAAAGAGTCTAGTAGAGACATTAACTGTGCAAAAGCTGATGAGATTTATAGTCTAAAAATAAGCACCAACACAGAAAGGATATTGTGTCAAAAGTCCACTAAGTCTACACTTAAGATGATCATTTCTTTATGTAAGGATAATCTCATTGATGAATTACACATGATATGTGGTTTAGGATCCATCTACATTATGCTTGTAACTGCGTAGTGATATGCTAATTCAAACTTACTGCTATGGGGAAAAACACCATTGGATGAGACATGAAGACAAAGCACAAACCCGACTAAGGGGCCACCTGCTGTGACCACAGCACTGCTATGACCAGAGCAGGTGGGAGGACGGGGAAGGGGAGGTGGGTGGGCCAACTACAGCCTCGGGGGCGAGGCGGGGCAGTGGCGGGAAGCTGGGGTCTGGACTGACAACCACTAAGCAGACAACAGGATGAGCCAGGAACTCAAAACCAGTGATGAAAGCAGACACACCATCAGAGAACTCCAACAGCAGGACAAAATATACAGAACTGTTCTTTTCCAAATACTCGAAAAGAAATCAGTCATGAAACTACAGAGAAATCATCAAAGAATTTTAAATATCAACTAATTAGCCAATGATGCAAATGAGAAAAACAGTGTCTCAAAAGACCACAAAATGGACTAGTTACACTTCACATGCCGCTAAATGATTCACAGTTAATTTAATTCTATGCCGACTAACAATGCAAGTAATATGAAACGGGTGGTAACCAAAAAAAAGTGATAATACAAGTGAAGTTACAAAGCAGTGTTGTAAACATGATTTCATGGGGTAAACAGTAACGCACTCACAAAACCTAAGCTAAACATGGAAGAAAGCTGAAACATGTGCTTTAGAGCCGCACACTCTGTCACCAAAAGCCTCGTTTTCAGACTCGGAAGAGTGAGGAAGCCAGACTTCTTCACTGGGGCCCTGGGGCACTGGGCTTTTAACCTGGTTTCACACGCAGGGCTGGCCTGAGCATGCGGCCAGGCCCATCAGTGAGCAGACCTGTTTAGATTCCTAAGCCAGGGGTCCAAATATCAAGACTAATTTGTCGTTGTGCGATTATGGAATGATTTCGCTCAGTCGTGTCCAACTCTTTGCGGCCCCATGGACAGTGGCCTTCCAGGGCTTCGCAGTCCATGGGATTTTCCAGGCAAGAATACTGGAGTGGGCTGCCATTTCCTTCTCCAGGGGATCTTCCCAACCCAGGGATCAAACCCGGGTCTCCTGCATTGCAGACAGACACTTTACCGTCTGAGGCACTAGGGAAGCCCGATTCAAGACTAGGCAGTTTTAAAAATCTTACACCTCTGAGCGTAGCAAATGTACCTGATTTTCTTCTGGGTAAAAACAGAAGAAACAAACAAACAAAAGAAAACCAATGTGCTCAGGGAGGGACGTGGCAGGGAGGAGGCAGACACATACCCGAGTCACGAAGCCCAGCACCTCTACTTCCTGCTCAGGGCTGTGCTGCCTCCTTTCGGGCTTGGAGCGCCCTCTGCTGGGCGGGCAGGAGTCAGCATGCAAGGAGGCGGGATTCAGGTTGAGGGAGTTCGAGGATTTAAAGCGCCCAAGGTTGCTTAAGCTCTCCATGCCCACTCTGCTCTCAATCCCCCTTGGCCCACGGGTCCATGTTCTTTTTGTGGATCAACCTAAAATAGAATAAAATCATCACCTGCCTTTGTCAGCAGAGGAACATGTCTGGACAGCAAATTTGGGCTTGCATTGTGTGTCACGATTAGCAAATTCCAGGAAGAGGTGCTCAATTAACATTTCAGCAAAAAGGTTCAGCTTTCCCTCTTTGGAATATTCTCAAACTTAGAATAACGTATCATTGAGTCCTACAAAGTGGCCCCTGATCATTCACGTTCGATTTGACTTATTTACTCTAACATTCTGATGGGGCCTGGGTGGTGACTCTCCCTGTGAGGAGATACCTGAAGTTGACAACCTTTACCTTCCCTGCTCTCCAGGGCAGAGAGGCACGTCAGTGCCTCAAATCTTTCCACTGGGAATCTGGAACTCTGTATAACCAAAACAGCGATTCACGAGCAAGCTGGAGTTTCTAAACACAAGTCTCCAGACCAGATGAAGTGCTGAGTTGGTATATGTACAAACACATCACTTGATGAAGTTCTCCACCAGCTTTGTGTGAGTTTCTGGATCCATGTCAATGTGCTGCATTAACCTAGAATTCACAGTTACTGCTCTTCTCCCCTAATGTGTCATGGATGATTTTATATACAGATTAAATACATGATTATGCAAATAAAATGATTTTCAAACTAAAATACAAGATCCTTACAGGTAGTAAACTCTCCAGTTTCACTTTTACTTATACATCTTGAAAGTTTTTCACTGTTGACAAGTTGATGGACAGAATTTCCCATTTACATCAAGTCAACTTGTTGCATAAGGAAAAGTCACTTTTACCTGACAACTTGCTATAAAAATAAAACTATTAATATATAACTGATCCAAATGTCCTACGGGGATGAGGAAAGACAATCTTTCTGAGCTTGTCTGTGCTCAAACGCAGCCCACAAAACAGTCTGTCTCAGCGTCAAAAGTGCAGGCGGCACCATCTGCGTTTGCTGGTTGTGCCATTCACCCCTGCCTTTTCCCGAGCCCCCCCGCACTCGACCGGCAGGAACGGGCACCTCGGCCAGGGGTGACGGGATGAGAACCATCTGAGCAGCAGCTCTGCCAGGTCTTGTGCAGGGTCACCGGCCTGTGGCCACTCTCAATGTGGTCGCGGGACAGGAGGCACAGCTGTGCGGGGCAGGCCTCGGGGCCCCCAGCCACCCGGCTGCACCCAGAACCAGGGCCCCCTGCTCACCACGAGGTGGGCCTTTGGGTTCTATCCTGTTTTGTAAACTGTTATAACTGCCAAGACTGGGTCTAAAGAAAACATTTTAAATATACTGATGAGATGAGAAAAACTCAAACACATGTCCTTGGATCACTGTCTTACAACAAACCAATCTTCACAATGTATTGAGTTAAAAAGGAAAATGCAGATCTGAGTGGGAATTTGCCAATCCCAGAACCCCAGCTTTTCTGTTCCAGGTGGCTTTTCACCAGAACGTGGAAGGCTCTGAGGGACACACGAGGGCGAGCCCTCAGTGCTGGAGGGTGCACGGGCCACAAGGGATGCTGCCTTGGCACCTCACCCACCTTGGGGCCCAGAGCTGAGGCGGTGGATACCCCACAACGCCCCCTCACAGGGTGCTGACACCACACTGTGGACAGAATGCCCTGGCTGACTGAGCTCTATAATCAAGGGCAATCTCAGAACTGAAAATTCTCAAAGCAGACCTGAAGTCAGTTTTCTTACTATGGAACACTCAGACTTCTCTAAGCAGAAGACAGCTCCTCAGAGAAACCGAGTTTCCGGAGAGTTGGGCTCAGGTGCACCCACCAGATCTCTTCGTTGATCTTGTCCAGCTGCTCATGAATCATCACTGCCGCAGTCTTGGCATCGGCCTGCCCACTGGGCGACGGCAGAGCGGGCGAGCTGAAGAGGGTGACCCCGTCGCCCTCGCCATCAGACGTGCCCTCGTTCCTCTGGAACACCTGGGCCACGTTGGCCAGCATGCTGGCTTTCTGCCCACGCTCCAAGTCCTGCTCTTTCAGGGGGCTGCACCTGGGCATGAGAGGACCACGTCTCATTAGCAACATTCTGGACAGCTCAAGTCTATCAGGAACTGAACACAATTTTACATGGAAGCCCTGACTTTGGACAAATGGGCCATGCTTATGAGACACTGCCATCTCTTAAGCGAGCAGTACTGAAGAAACGGGCAGGAGGAGAATCCGGTTCCTAGATGGCCTGGTGACATTCAGGTCTCAGCGTGGACGGAAGGCAATCCTATGGGGTTATTCACAAGGGTGGGCTGATGGAGTCAGAGACAAAAACCGAAAATTAAAAAAATACATCCTTGCTTCCATCAGCCAGGCTGAAGGAAAATTAGAAAAACAACACACAACACAACAAAACAAACCCCTTCAGCTCCGCTGCCACTGGGTCCACCCCCACCGGTCATCACTGGTGCTGGTTCGCCGAGGAGTGCCGTCCTCGCGGGTTCCCAGCTCTCCATTTTCCAGGCTA
Organism: Nanger dama; assembly: GCA_917880005.1. Classification (NCBI taxonomy): domain Eukaryota; kingdom Metazoa; phylum Chordata; class Mammalia; order Artiodactyla; family Bovidae; genus Nanger; species Nanger dama. The sequence goes on along the minus strand of CAKJTW010000319.1, from coordinate 4,002 downwards.
GTCTGAACATGCACAGACAGGAGTGAGCAGGGGCAGCCAGGGGACGGGAGGGCCAGCCTCCCGTGGCTCTCCTCTCAGGGTACAGGCCCTCGGGCTGTTCTGGGGATGGCCCCTACACCGCAAAGGCGGCTCTGTCATCTGAGATGCACGGGAGAGTGCCTGCTTGGCCCCGTGCCGCCCTCCCCCGCTCTCACACCTCATACTCTTCTCTCCGCAAATCTCCCCCCTGCCCCACTCTCACCCAGGTCCTGCCTTGTTTTCCCAGACATGATCTCAAAGCAACAGAGGGGCAGCCTTGAGGTGCTGGCTTGCCGGCTCCCTGTCCCCCCGTGGCCAGTACCCTCGCCTTCTGTCTTCGTCACGACCCCTCCCCAGGGCTGGCCACCCCTTTTCCTGGATCCAGGACCACCTGCCATCATTCCTGCTCTGTTCCAGCGAACTAGCTGCCTATGGGTTCACCCCCATCAGCCCAATCAGCACATCCTCTCTATTCTCTCGCCTTAAAATCGCACATTTTTGAACATTTTAATTCTGAGAAACTGTCCTCTAAGTGTTCCATAGCAAATATAAACACTCAGAACAATACTAACCCTTATAAACTGTAATGAATAAGAAGTTACATCTCGGGTGTAGAAAGCTTCTGGAGGAAACATGGCAAGCCATTGACCACAATGAAGCCTGTAGAGAGAAGCTGGACTTGGGGTCGGGATTCGGGTGGCAAGGGACAGGACTCACTCTATTGCCCTCGCTCCTCTCATTGCTTTAAACTTTCTCCATGGACCTCACATTCATTCCTGGGCATTCCTCACATTCATTCCTCCACACCCCACTTCACTTCCTCACGGGGTAAAACAAGTCAAACGGGCCAAGTTTCCGAGTCCCTCGACTCAACCTGGCAGCTCTGTGCTGTCGGCCACGGCAGTCACTCGCCTTGTGCAGCCACCGAGGATGTGACACAGGCCGGTGCAAAGCTCGATGTGGAAATCACACAGATTTCAAGACTTGCAGTGAAAAAAAGCCTGTAAAGCAGCCTGCTCATTTTTAGGAAATTTTAGATTGTGTATGTGGCTCACATTATCTTCCTGATGGACAGCCCTGTCCACGTGAAAGGCTCATGCTTTGTCTCAGCTTTCGGGTGAACCCAGAAAGGACTATGCAGAATTCTGAGCCACACACAACGGCCACACACTCTAAATCCACCTATACTGCAAATCGCATTCAATGTTCAAAACCGGAAATGCTATACACATTACAGCAGTGGACTAGCCATAAGGAAAATGCAACTCCACTTCCGCTAAGCATCTGTAGTGACTGTAACAATGAACCCAGCTCAGTTCAGCTCTTAACAAATTTCTAAAGGTTTTAGAGATTTAAGGACCTTGTTGTTTTGCATTTCTTCTAAATGCTTTTTGCATTTTCAACTTCCCATAGGAGAGAATTCTGAAAAAGATACACACAGTACTTTAGAGTCAATTCTTCACAGACATTGCGTGGACTGCGGGATGGCTACTCTCCTGTCTGAAAGCACAAAGCACCTCGGAATGAGGGGCGGACCTAGCGCCCAGAGTGAAGTGTCAGCACGAAGCCGGATGACAACTTTGAACACTAACTTGTACACAGAAAAACTCCTCCTTCCCCAACTGATCTTCTAGATACAAGGAGGCCAGGTCCCTGGGCTAAGTGAAACTGCTTTATACTTGCTTTCAGCTTTTGCAGTTCAGTGGTCACTCAGGAAACGCGCAGGTTTCACATGCAAAATTCAAACCTGAGACAAAACTATCCCCACCTCAGGGCCAGCCTACATGTCAGGGTGAAGTGAGGTCTCTAGTGAGGTGTGGGTGTCATCTTGGGTTTTGTGGGGGAAAATGTGCCGCAGAACTTGTAGTGACCATGGGTCTCTCTCAGACAAGCGTCGCCCAAGCGCCCGACCTTGGCGAAGGTTCTGGGCCTTGTCTTTAGGGCACTGGTGCAGCTGGGACAGGTTTTCACTGAACCCGAACCAGACTGTTGCCCACTGAGTTGCTCTGATAGAGGTTCTCAGATATTTTCCAAAGCAAATAAAAAGAGAGATGGCTAGAGTTGGAATACGAGAATGCTTGCTTTCATTGCTTCAGTCTTTCCTATCACATTATATAAAAGATCCTGAACTAAACTTATTGATTTGGCTGCATCGGGCCTTAGCTGCATCGCCCCCACATGAGGTTCCTTTGATGTGAGTGTCGCGTGGCACATGGGATCTTAGCTCACCAACAAGGGATCGAACCTGCATCCCTGACTTTGCAAGGCAGGCTGCCAGCCACTGGACTGCCAGCAAAGCCCCAGAAATAAACTTCTAAGAAAGAAACGAAGGAGTGAGGGTGGACCTAGAAGAATGTCCTAGCACAGCAGCTGGTAACATCGGGGCCATTGGTGGATCCGCCTCACTGATGCTTTCTGTAAGGGTTGCAGGCACACATCTATGTCTGTTCCTTCACACACTGCCTGTGGATGCTGTCACGCTTCTTGACTAGCACGAAATGCTGCTACTCTAACCAGTAAAGACATTCACTCTGGGGCCCTCTATGGGAATTTTCCAACTCCTGTCCTGGAGATTTCCCCACACACAGACCGGGCCGAGCCAGGCCAGGTCACATGCGCCTCTTGTAAAGGGGCCATGAAGCTCGCTCACCTTATCCTCCAGAGCAGCCATTCTCTCCTTCAGATGACGCGGAAGCCTATCATCTGAAACAGATAGAAAGCTTATCCATGGTATCTGATAAGTGTTCATTGTGTTCTTCATTCATTTTTTCTCTTTGCCTTGCCTAAAACAGGAAAAACGAAAACTCATAAGCTTCCAGAGCAAGTATAGTCGTTCTTTTAAAAGCACCGGGGAGCCGCGACGTGAGCGGCCTGTGGCCTGGTTCCCGAGGCGGTCCCCTCCCACGGCCACCTCTGGTGGGCTCTTGAGCATCCCCAGAGCAGACGGGCAGGTGCAGAGGGAGGCAGGGACTTCACTGGTTAAAGTCACTCCCAACACTTCTCTTTGGCAGAGCACCTGAGGGACCTTAGTGCCACCAGCCATTTCCTGTCGAAGGGCTCGAGGAGCAAGCAGATTTACATTCAGAAACAAGTACACTTGAAAGGGGATCGGCTTACACACACGTTGGTGGAGGAATTTCCCAGTATATAAACAGAAGCTTGATTCTGGATTAAGAGTGTAAAATGAATTCAAGTTATAAAGCAAAAAGTGAGAAAATTCATTTTGGAAAAAAAGTCAGTGGAGATAGACTTTCACATATTTTTCTTTACATGAAACATCACTTGAATTCTTTTGGAATGATTGCTCTTGTTCAGTCACTCAGTCGTGTCTGACTCTTTGTGACCCCATGGACTATAGCACGCCAGGCTTCCCTATCCTTCACTATCTCCCAGAAGTTGCTCAAACTCACGTCCATCGAGTCAGTGATGACATCCAACCATCTCATCCTCTGTTGCACCTTCTCTTCCTGTCTTCAGTCTTTCCCAGCATCAGGGTCTTTTCCAGTGAGTCAGTTCTTCACATCAGGTGGCCAAAGTATTGAAGCTTCAGCCTCAGCATCAGTCCCTCCAATGAACAGTCAGGACTGATTTCCCCTTAGGATTCACTGGTTTGATCTCCTTGCAGTCCAGTGGACTCTCAAGAGTCTTCTCCAACACCTCAGTTCAAAAGCATCCATTCTTTGGTGCTCAGCCTTCTTTACGGTCCAACTCTCACATCCATACATGACTACTGGAAAAACCATAGCTTTAACTAAGTGGTCCTTTGATGGCAAAGTAATGTCTCTGCTTTTTAATATGCTGTCTAGGTTGGTCATAGCTTTTCTTACAATGATAATTCATATTCAGTTCAGTTCAGTTGCTCAGTCATGTTTGACTGTACGACCCCATGGACTGCAGGATGCCAGGCTTCCTGCCCATCACCAACTCCCAGAACTGCCATCCAACCATCTCATTCCTTGTCATCCATTCTCTTCCTGCCTTCCA